>BQNB010013045.1:0-77953 GCA_026074375.1 Tanacetum coccineum | reverse complement strand
GTGAAGCACGAATCGACTATTTATACCCATGGTATATTTAATTCGGGTAAATGCCAGATGATGACACGTATCAACACACCTCTTTATCAACGGTGCAAAAAAAAAGATAATGATAACAGCTCGATGTGGGGCCCAGACGGTCAAATCACGCAGAAGATGAAAGGACATGAAGAACCCACGTAACCAACGACAAACTACCAAAATGACACAAAAGACGCGGAACAAGATGGGAACAAAAGAAAAAATGCTCACGGAACTCTAGTCTAGTAACGTTCACCGCACGCTATAATTGTTACCGCGTATAATAAGCGAACTAGACTGGGGGGACTTGATGACGTATAATATGGACACCAAGCTCATTGGGCTTAGTTCATAATATACGCATATGGGCCCAGGCCCAATACAACAAATAGCCGTACCACTAAGCCTGACAGGGGTCACGCTCCGGATATGCCAAAGACGCACGTGAGTATCTCTAAAGCCGCACCCGTTGCATTTCCGCGGACAAACGCTGACCGCGGAAGGATACTCATGTCCGCAGACACGATTACACGTAGACCTTTGCCCGACAAGGGACCCACTCCGGCCACTAACAGTCACAAGCGAAATACTAGGAAACTCTAGTGTCACCCCAAAAGGAGGTACATTCTATCTAATCACTATTACACATGCTCTGACATTTCTCTGACAAACATGTATACTTACTCTCACGCCGGAGCTTAATTGTGGGGTCCGCCCCACAATAAGGCTAACGGTTTACTATCGTTTGTACAGATCGCCCCTTTATCACTTGGATTAGTACAAGATCTATATCAAAACTCGCTTGCCGGCCTAGCCCATCAAGTGACCCAGACTCATATTCACCCCTACACGCTTTTTGTACTAACAATGAATAGGGTTGTAAACGAACTGAACGTTCAATGAACATTTCGTGAACCGTTCGGTAAAAAATTCATTTATGTTCGTTTATTTATTAAATGAACGAACATGAACAACATTTTATGTTCGTTTAGTTAAATGAACGAATATGAACAAAGTTTTGGTTCAGGTCATTTAGGTTCCGTTGAACGTTCGATTATTCGCTCGGTTATGATCGTAATATGTTGTATGATCGTCTAACCGTATCTTTTTCATTATATGTTTAACTTATTTTACTTAAACAAAAAAACACTTATAAAACACAATATGGTGTATATTACGAACATAAACGAACATGAACAACCTTATTTCTTAATAAACGAACATGAACAAGAAAATTTGTTCGTTTAAGCGATCGTGTTCGTTTATTTGTCCGATTAAAATTAAATGAACGAACATGAATAAAGCTCCGTCCGTATTCGTCCGATTCGTTTACAGCGCTAATCACGAATTCATCATACACGAGATATTTCTTATCAGCTATATCCGCATTTACAAGTTTCATCTTATCGTGGTTTGCATAAGATTTATGAATATGACATTTCACGGCACAGCAATCCATGCAAGCCAATGCAACGGAAACAAGTTAAGTTAGACATGCATTTATTTTTGCAGTTTATATTATGCTTAATGTTAGATTTTGGGTTAAGGTGTGTGATGATAATATTTGATATCTTGTTTGAATCGTGTTAATTTACTTTTTGTATAAAGTATTTCGACTTTATTAGTGTCTGAGTATCACGAAATTCGTATCGAGATAATTCAAAAAGAAAACACATTGTTTCTAGACGCAAGAGAACAAAACAAGAAAAAAAAGAGAAATTGTATGGGTTTTCGTATGTTAGAATGAGACCAAAATATCTGTTAGAGGCCTCGGTGTAGTAACGCCGGCAACAGCGTTGGCCGGCGTTGCCCGGCGTTACTACGCCGTTAAGCGGCGTTTCCCAACGGCGTTGGGTCCGGCGTTGGCCGGCCAACGCGCGTTGGGGTTGATTTTAAAAAAAAAATATTTTCATTTACGCCCCCTAAACGGCTATATACTAGTTTTAATTTTCCCCCTTATTTTTAAAAAGTTACCAAACACCCCCTAACGGCTAGTTTTATTAAAAAAAATATATATTACAAAACAGCCCCTAACGGCTATATTTTTTTAAAAAAAATATTTCATTTTACCCCCCTCACACAACTCATTATAAATACTTCAATACCTCTATATTATTTTCTCACAAAAAAAAACATACATTTACAACAAAAAACACTACAAACTCTTTCACAATGAATCAAATCGAAACCGTTTTTGATATCGGGATTGGGAGGAAACCGGACGCATGTATTTACAACAAGCTTGTCGAGTATCAGATGGTTAACAACAAGAAGCTCAACCACGATTGACCCGTACACCGATCTTCCGTGACCGTGAAGATGCCGAAAGACGTCTACGTGCTGATTATTTTGATGATCATTGTAAGTATCCGTTATACTATTTTCGGAGAAGATTTCGTATGAGCCGTAAACTTTTTCTAAAAATTGTCAATGGCATTTCAAGTTATACGGCCGATCCTCTCCCACAACATTTTCATTTCTTCAAATCTCGACTCGATTGTACGGGTCGAATGAGTATTAGGGCCTCTTATGAAGTGCACAGCTGCCATACGCCAAATGGCATACGGCAGCACACCCGACGCGTTTGATGAATATTTGCAAATGAGTGAGCATACTGCACGAGATGCTCTATTTTTCTTTAATATGTGCATCATAGAATTGTATATGCCGAAGTATTTAAGAAAGCCAACACTTGAAGACGTTGTAAAAATACAACAAAAGCATAACAATGTTCATGGTTTTCCGGGAATGCTTGGAAGTATTGATTGTATGCACTGGGAATGGAAAAATTGTCCAGTGTCATGGCAAGGTCAATACGGTAGGGGTGATAAAAAATACCCTACTATAATGCTTGAAGCTGTAGCTTCGCAAGATCTGTGGATTTGGCATGCGTTTTATGGGATGGCGGGTGCGAATAACGATATTAATGTTTTAGATAATTCTCCGTTATTCGATGACCTATTAGATGACTTAGCCCCTGTGGTTCCGTATGTGGTAAACGGAGTTCAGTATCGTAATGGGTATTACTTGGCTGATGGAATTTACCCGGAGTGGGCAAGTTTCGTCAAATCATTCACGGTTGCAACTGATCCGAAGCATTACGTACTTTAAAACAGCGTCAGAAGTGCACGAAAGGATGTCGAATGTGCTTTCGGTGTTCTCCAAAGGACGTTGGTGTATTATTCAAATCCTGGACGTGCAGACGAAGTCAACCATTACGTAGAATCATGGTATGCTGTATCATATTGCATAACTTGATTTTAGAAGATCAATAATATGTCGGTGGTTGGACTGGAAACATGTGTATCTAATCCGGCAAGGTCACTGCAAACAGTGTGGATCGATCGATGTGAAACCCAACGTCGTAAAGCAAAAGAATTAAGAGACAGAGATACGCATATTAGTCTCCAACAAAACCTTATGAACCATATTTGACGCGAAGTTTGAAGAAAAAGCATCGGAAGAGATTCGTGCCGAGGCGTATTTTTTTTGTTTTGTATTTCGGTATTTTTTTTACTGTGTGTTTTTTTTTGTATTGTAATGGGTAATTGGAATTTTATTGAATGAATGGTTAGTTTGTTAAAAGAATGAAATAATTGTTTTTATTAGTGTCTGAGTATCACGAAATTCGTATCGAGATAATTCAAAAAGAAAACACATTGTTTCTAGACGCAAGAGAACAAAACAAGAAAAAAAAGAGAAATTGTATGGGTTTTCGTATGTTAGAATGAGACCAAAATATCTGTTAATAAACATATTCTTGTTGACAGTTAATGATAGTTAAAGTTGGACAGTCATAACTGTTTTGCCAACGGTCACAAAGGTTGGGGAAAAGGTGGAAAAACGGGTAACCAACTTGGACCCAAGCAAAGTGCGCTGTCCATTGACCCTGCAAAGGGGTGCAACCACCTTGACTCTTGTGTTTTTATCGTGGTGAAAACATATTAATTCAAACGAGTGTGTACTCCACACTTTCCTAACTCGCATGAATCCCAACCCGACTTGGATTTTCCGGTATGACTTACCGACCCAATCACAAATTACGAGGTCAGTCTTCGAATTCCCGGGCGGTTAACCACTCAACCTTCTTTCACCAAATGCCTTACTATCCAAAATTTCCAACACTCAATATTTAATCAAAGAAGAAACAAATGTTGTTTCACCAATTTTAAATGCAAATGCAAATGACACAAACAACAACAATCAAACAATTCACACTTCAAACCACATTACCGAGAAGCAACATCTCACACATAGTTGACGAAACCGTAAGAAGAAGAGGGAACCGCTTCCAACCCGTCGTCGAAGCCTAACCGCGGTCGTAAGAAGGCGGGTAGCAAAAAGAAACAAGGAAAAAGATGTGGAAGCTTGCGAAAGATGAAACAAAGAAGGGACGAATTCGACAGCGTGGACCCTAGGCGAGGAGTTGCTTTGGCGTAACGTTTCATTCAATTTACGATGATCCAAAACCCGGGGTGTGATCAAAAGTTGGCGACTTTTTGCGTACAAAATCCTAGAGTGTTACAATCAAGAAGATAACCAAAAAAGGCTTCCAGAGCGTCAAGAACTTCAGTTGACGAGCAAGTGGGACTCCATATGAGTGTCTGCGGTTATGAAGTTTAACATTTGTATGAGGGAAACGTTAGGTCATTAGTGGGTGTGGGAACCGATGAGACCATATGGCTGAGGCGTGCTCCAATTGTATGAAACCATCGTAGGTGGGTGAGTTTAAGCACCGGAGTGCTTGGAATTTTTTAAAAGATAGGCACAAGTGGAAAAACCCCGAATCAACTTTGCAACGAAGAAGTCGTCTTCGGGGTACCGACAAGGAACCGGACCATTTTGGAGATGATGAGTTGCCTCGGCCACCCGGGTTGCAACGAATTGCTAAAAGTCAACGTTCCGGTTCTAACTCGACCGCTAGCTCCAGTTCTAACCCAGTCGCTTATCAAGAGTTCATGGCGAAACAATACGACTTAGACCGCAAGGCCAAAATGCAAGTGCTCTCGCAAGAGAGCGAAGACCGAAGACGGTTGATTCAAGCTTAAAAGATTGCTGAGGACCTAAAAGTTTTTCAAATCGACACAAGCGGGATGGATCCGACCTACGCCGCTATCATCAACGCCCAAAATGAACGAATCCGAGCCGAATATCTACCACCAAACTAGTCGACCGACGCCGTTAAATTTTTGTTTTGTAAATTATGTCTTTTAATTTATGCATTTTAATTTATGTCTTTTAATTTATGTATTTTTTTTAATGTAATGTTTTAGTTTTAATGAATTTTATTTTAGTTTAATAAGTTTATTTAAATAATAATTAATTAAAAAAATTAAAAAAAAAAGTTTGGCACCAGAATTCTTGTGCCAAACCAATGCCACTGAATTCTGGTGCCATAGCATTTCTGGTGCCAAACTCCATTTTGCTGACGTGACACCACTTTTTGAGTTTGGCACGAGGAGTTTGACACGACCGCTCCCCGTGCTCTTATGCTGATGTGGCGCTGACGTGACGGCAAAAAATGGGTGTTATGGTGTTACTACACCTAGCTCTCTTAGTTAACTAGATAGTATCTATACATTAGTTGTTTACATTTTTATATGAATAATAATGATTCAAATGATTTTAATCTTCTTATTCTTGAATGATTAATCTTCTTATTCTTGAATGATTGCTAAATGACACACTGATTTTACATAACATTCTTTCGATTAGGCCTGGTCCTAAATCCGAGTTCGTTTTTATATAAGGGTACCCCTATTGGTACCCTACTTGGGCCCACTAAATAGTGTCAAAAGGTACAAAATATTCCTTTTGTATTCCTCTTTTTACAGTGCAACGCAGTTTTTTATCAGTTTTTGTTCCGTAATTTTTAACAGTTTCATACTTTTGACCTGTTAAACTTTATATTTTTGCATTCCGTTTTCTCCGTGTCACTTGATTTATATATAATATACCAGAATTATAAAATTTACAAAAAAAACCGCCAAAAAATCCGGGTGGTACAAATGGTGTTTTAGAGGGTACATTTACATATGCTTTATAGTAATTAATTTTTATTTATATTTAGTATTATTTTTAAGTTGGCCCATGTATAGTATCTTTTTTGTGATCTTTAGAAAAGAACCCACCACATACAATTATTGAAAATCATAGTGATGCTCGATTGATGGCCGTAAGAAAAATAGCATCCTCCATGCATTATTATATCATCATAAATTCATGTAACCATCTCTTAAAAGATTAAATTAATATGGACAAATATATATAACTACGGAAATTTGCAAAAATAAAATCGAAGATACACTTACTTTCAACTTTAATCAATTTTGCGGCATGTTATTAAAGATCACGTTTTGCTGAGTTTACATTTCTGCACCAACCGCATACATTTTTTTTTTTTTTGCATATTTATCATTTTAATTACTTCATAATAGACTACTACACCCCCCCCCCCCCCCCCCCACCCCCCCGCGGGGCCTCAGTACATAATTGACCATATTTTTTTCGCACGACTCCATTCTTCACGAAAAATCAACCAATCTCATTCCGATAATGATGACACGAGTCTCGTCCGTTTTCATGCACATCGTATACCGACCAGAACGAAATCGGATATACCGTGTTTCAACTGCGAACTGAGGGTCACGTCACTACTACAAAAACAACTTTTACCCACGGAAAAAATCTCGTGTGAAATTTCTCACGGAATACCCACAAATTACCCACCGAATTGGTGACAAAATTTCAGTGGAAAATATGTGGCAAATTTCCCACGGATTTTCCACTATTGACACACTAAAGTGTTGACCAAGTTTTCGTGTGAAATCCGTGGCAAATTTCCCACAGATTTTCCACTATTCTTGTTGATTCGACATCCGTGGGAAAATTCTGGCAAATTTCACACATATTTGTCACGGCTACAGTTATGTGGAAAATTTTATCTACATTAATCATGGATTTCACATGGTAGTATCTAAATAAATCAACTATTAGATTAATAATGTTTTGATTATGTTAAGTTACGAACTTGTATACGCCTGAACGTTAATGTAACCATATCGTAAAAGTACAGAAAAACGATTATGTCCGTGGGAAAGTCGTGGGTAATTTCTCATAGATTACCCACCAAGTTGATAAATCCGTGGGAAATACGTGTGTAAATACCCACAGATTTCTCACAAAAATATCGTCTTTAAGTTTCTGCCTACTTACACATTTCCACGTTACTTAGTATGCCTATATATATGTTTTTAGTTTCATATTATATGTGGTTTGTAAATATTATTACGTATTATATCATGCTGAGTATCGCAAGGATTCGTGTTGGTTTTGTTATACCTTTTGTGTAACAAATAATACATATGTATGAATATCTACACGTGTGTGTTCCACATGTTCGTTTATGACATTCATTGTATCGATAGATGTTTTATATGTAAGTATACGAACTTGTATACGCCTGAATGTGTAACCATATCATATTTTTAGTAGCGGGACATCTAAAAAAGCAAACATAGACAATAAAAATGGGACAGAGAAGGTATTAAATTGCCCTAAAAATATACTCGTGTAGTTAAAACTTAACCATTTCCTTATCCTTTTCCCCAAATTTTCACCCAAAACAAATTCCCCCCCAAAATTTTGGTTCAAACCTTTTTACCAAAATGTTTCCCCCTAAAACTTTTCCATAAACCCATCCTCTATTACTTTTTGAACAAAACCTTACCTCTTTTTCCATAATGGGCTTCCTGACCTCCATCTCCTCAATACCACACTAACCATCTAATTTTCACTCTCTATCTTAACAACGGTCACCTCTCATCTTCATTTTTCCCTGCTCCGAGTATAATAATTGTGTTTACTATTGCTTGTTTTTTGTAGAAGGAAAGATAAAATCAACGACATTTCAACAGTGCAACATACAACCAACTTATGCAAAATAGCAGGTAAGTGCTTCATTGTTATGTTGGTGCTCGTGACTAGCCATGTAGTATAATCACGTATGTGGGTAATTAAATTTTTTTCGTGGCTGTACTTAAATGAGTTTGACAATTAACATAAAGATAGTTATCGAGTTTACTGATATCAAGTTTGACTATTTATTAACGGGATGAGGATAGTTGTAAGTCAAAAGCATGAAACCTATGTTGTGGCTAGCTTTATGTTAATTGTCAACTGTTTGTTTTCATTGGTTACATAGTTGTTTTTTTCCCTCAGCGTCTATGTTAAATGTACTTAAGCTTTGTTCATGAAATGATTAATATGGGTTTGTGTATCGTAGATTGGTAGGTAAAAAATCAAAGACGAGAAGATCTAGCATCAAGGTGGGAAGCTAATGCACTTTAGTTTGGGCGCGTCTATGGATGTCGTTATAAGCTTTGAGTTTTTAGATGTTATAACATTCTGGAGCATTTTAGATTTGATCAAATTTGAATACTTTGAGTTATGTATGTATCTGTATGGTCTGATTCTGTTTGATATAAAATTTTATGCGTTATGTATTGTAATCATTATGTACTGTAATCACAGTTTTATCAATTTTTATTTATTAGGCTTTTGAATGTGTTAGGAAGTCTTTTTTTTGCATTTGCCTAGTTGTGTTGTAGTGAAATGTGGGAAATCAGTGGGAAAAGATTCGTAAGAAATCAGTAGGAAATAACAGTGTGAAATATGTGGCAAAAATTGTTGGCAAAAAATGTGTGAAATCAGTGGGAAAATATTCGTGAGAAATCAGTGAGAAATAACTATGGGAAATTTGTGGCAAAAAAACGTCGGATATATGTGAAAATTGGTTGCTAGAAAATGTGGGAAATCTGTGGGAAATTAAACACACGGATTAGCCACGGTAATATCCGTGGGAAATAGTCAATGTTCGGTGGGAAAATCAATGGGAAAATATTTACCCACGAGGGTTTTTGCATCGGAATAATTCCGTGGGAAATCCGTGGAAAAAGACCTTTACCCACGGGATTTCCTACGGATTTTACCATGGGAAAAACCAGTTTGTGTAGTAGTGCGTGATAAAAAAAACAGGACTCGTTCTAGCCCAACGGTTTCTAGTATGCAACCGACTACAATCCGATTACGGGTGGTTCAAAATAACGTCGTGAGCCTGCGACATTTTGTTGGGATTTTAAAAACTAGTAAACCATTTACTACGAGTACGCAACGGATGAATCTAGTTTGACTCAAGAATTAACACACAAATAAAGTAAGTAATACTAACCTTTAGGTTTAATGATAAAAACCAATAAATGAGAATCTTGATCTTGAAAACTTAGTGGTAAAATTACCACCCTTACGGTTGCTCACACAACATGTCAAACAAGCACGCTACCTTGCTAGTCGTTACTTCACGAATAACACCACAAACAAACTAGGGTTTGATGTTCTTGATAAAACCTCGATCGGATACCCTAAACGGTATATGTCCGATCACAGTTAACAAAGTAAAGGTTTTTCATACGATGAGTATATGTATGTACGAGTGATGTTGCATGAATATATCATGCAAATTGGATTGCAACCAATCAGGTTTATACCATACGTATACATGCACGTATAAGATAAATTAATGTGTTATGTTTGTCGAACATAGGAGAATAAGAAAACATTATAAGGGTTTTATAACTATTTTGTGTCATCTGACTTTTTAATGGTTGTGTGATGGTACGAGTGAATGGGAAGAAGGGGTATGGGTGTTTAAATAGCACCTCAACCCTAGTTGTAGATAAACTAGGAAACAAATAATTCCTTAGTTAATCATAATTGATAATCCTTATCACATATCAATTCTGACCTTTATCCAAAACCTCTTCTGGAACCTCTTAGGGGCCGGCCTCCATAAGGGTCCCATAGGGTTCGGGTTTTGTCAATTTAAATTCCTCCGTTATATATTTAAACACTCGTCAAGTTAGTTATAAAATCATAACGGTAATTAACGGTTATTTAAAATCATTTCGTAAAGTATATTAAACCTTTAATAATAAATATAACATGTATATATATTAAATGTTTAATAAATGTACTTTTCGTGTATTAACGTGTGTGCCTCCGATAAGCTCATGTACTTTCTAGTTGTATAACATGCGTATCCGACTACCATATTCCAACATCTCCCACTTGGGAGTTGGAGTAGCACATTACATTTATACCAACAATGGAAACGTCTAGCAACATTCCATTGTCACTAGAAATACCTGAGTTGTGGTTTCAAGAAATATCTCAGTTTGATGGTTATGTATTACTTGCTATTATCATCCCTTTTTTACAGACACCGTTAAACCGTGGATATAGAACCTGTTAGATATTAGAAAAAGACTCGGTCACCCAGTGTATTTTACTGTTCATTATAGCTCGTAGTTTAATAGGTAAACGTATGACTTTCAGTATTGAACCGATACTAATACCGAGTGATATTGTTAAGAAACTATAAAATACCTCATTCCAACTTACAGCAAGAGGTAAGCATTATTCAGTTACACACACTTCTATTAGGTGTTTTCCTTAGTTTATCTCAACTTTTCTCTCTCTTAACTGTATCTCTCTTGTCTCTTAGATTTATACATGTTTGTGTTGAATTTGGGATCCTCAATTGGTACCTGAGCTAGTGGATTCGTGATTGATTCGTTTGTGGTTTTATTAAGTTCAAATTACGTGGCTTATTTTGGCTCAAATCAGGCCACGGCTCAGATTTGTTTTTTGGGCTTTGTTTGTTGGTTAATCTGATCTACTCTTTATTTACAATATAAAAAGTTAGATTGTAACAATTTCGTGGTGTTATTACAAGCTCCAAGTTCGAAAATTTAAGCAATTAAAGTTTGGTGTTCTAGTGGAGAAGTTGTTGTGTTTTAAGGAATCACAAGGAAATACATGTTAATGTATGTTTTGTCTTTATATGCCCACTTAGTATTGCATGTTAAAGCTTAGTTTCGTGGCTTAGAAAGATCATAAGGCTTGATTTTGTTCAATTCGTCCTTGTGTTCTTCGTGGAGGGTTGGTTAAAATATTATTGTTCTAGGCAGCGGTTTGACAAGATAGGGGACAAGATCCACAATTTTAGGAAATAGGTCAAAGGCGAGTTGACTCAGTCAATGGCGAGTTGATTATTTTAATCAATAAAAACAGGCGGCGGTTTGACAAAACAGTGGCGAGTTGCTTGTTTATTGGTAGCGAGTTGACAGGTAAAGGCGAGTTAAATATTATATTGAGCAAATACAAACGTTACTCTGCCTAAATTCAAAACACAAGGCGAGTTGATTAAAATAAACTAGGCGGTGAGTTAAGAAAATAGACGGCGAGTTGCCAATTATGGCAGCGGTTTGCTAAGAATAGAACACGCGGCGGTTTGTTCAATTAACACAGCGGTTTGATTATTTTAATACACGGCGAGTTGGTCTACTTCAGCAGCGGTTTGCTCTTTTAATATTAGGCAGCGGTTTGAGTATTATATTGGCGGCGAGTTGTTCAAGGTGGCAGCGGTTTGATTAAAATATAGGAGGCGGTTTGATTAAAAAAAAATTTGGCTGAAAAATTAAGTAATTTGTAATCTTTTAGCGACACTTTTTGGCGGAAAAATTAAGTAATTTGTAATCTTTTTTCTATAGCCTTTTTAACTTATTTTTACATCAAATTCAAATTTTGGTAATAGGGTAAAAAAAATTTCGGTCGACACCTTTTTAGCGACACTTTTTGGCGGGAAAAATTAAGTAAAATATAATTTTTTCTTTAGCCTTTTTAGCTTATTTTTACACCAAATTTAGATTTTGGTAATAGGGTAAAAAAAAATTTTTTTCATAATCCAACTGCAGCAAAATTTCAAACAAGATCAACAAGCCAAAAACCACAACCAAGTAACTTCATAGATAATCAAACCACAAAAACAAAACTAAATCACAAACAAAATATTCATTCCCGGTTTCTCTATTGATTTTGTAAAACCCGTTGGTTTAATCTTTTATCTGGTTTTAATCCTAGGATTGTAAAATCCCGACTGTGAACGTTTAATTGATTTAAAACCACAACATCAATCAAATTATCTACTTAAGATCCCTTATTTTATTTCACACATCGAATTTCAATGGGGAATCTTTAATTCTAATTTAAAACGAGAGAGTGCTTCAACTGACGCATACGGGCTCGCAAAACTAAGGCACTCCAAACTGCATGACTGTACTTTGAACAACTCGAGACAACATCTTCATGATTCTATCTCCTTAATTCGCCTTTATACTCGTTGATGCATTATTAAAAACCAGCATATCGCTCATTCTTTGGTGAAGAGCATCAGTTTTTCAAATTGAAGATGTTTCATAATCTGGAATCAGTTAAGGCTGCAAACTTAAAAGAGAGAGATCTTCATGGCGGTTATGCAAAAAGACTTGTCTTCAGCACTCAGAACACAGTTCAAGAATTTCTTGCCTTCAAAAGGGGTAAATGCAACGGTTCTTCTGAATAAAGGTTGGCAACAGGACTTGAGACTTCAACGCTGTTGTGAACCTAGTGCGTATCGAGTGAGGTTACTCGAGCAACTGGATACACTTTTGAAGCGGTACTCATAGAGTTGTAAATACATATGGTGTATTACGCATTGAAGAAAATGGAGTTAATGCACTAAAGGAGAATGGAAGTCAGTTGCATGATGAAATCTTCATGAGCACGAATTAAGTCAAGTGTTCAGATGCAGTCTCAAGATATTCAGATCAATTCCAGTTCAAGCAATGGATGACAGCTTGATTGTATCAAAAAGCAGTTTGATAGAGCCTGAGAAAAACAATGCATTCAGCAAATCAGAGATTGAAACTCAGATGCAAAGGCAAGAGGAAAAGGTCGATATGTGTGAAGCAGTTGATGCTGGGTTGGTTGTCACAGAAAGCAGTGGGACAAATCCCGATAAGCAGGATACAAGTAGCAGTTCAGGGAATTCTAACACACAAGCTGTGGATGCAGATAATCGTCAGTAATGCGTAAGAGCCATTTGATGAGGTACAATTGACTGCTCTACATAATATCCTTGCTAATGAACAACAGCATACTGAGCAATCTGAACCCAATTATGACACACATCTGTTGGAAACTATTGATAGCAATACCACTCCTACTTCAACAAATATGTGTCATAGGGAGAAGATGTTTGACCAGGATGCTTTGCTTAATGTTGAGTTCTCAAAACAAAAGACAATGGTTTGTTAGGGAAGTTTTACTATGACCTTTCATGATCTAGCATGATTTTACAACTTGAAAACAATTGTATTTCCTTGAAATTTAATAAACAAAAGGAAGAAGTTTTCATCGTAACAAAATTGTTAGTATAGGAATATCCTGAATTTCATGAATTTTTTGTGATAAATGATTTGAAAGCTCAGCTGCAGGCCAAAACCATACTAATTTGCGACTTGAAGAATCAAATTAAAAGTGTGAAGGAAGCAAGTAATGAAGCCAAAGTTAAAAATGACATCGATGTAATTGAAACTATTAACATCGAATTAGAACATAGTGTGGCTAAATTACTTGCAGCAAATGAGCAATTACATAAAGAAAAAGAGCATTAGAAACAGACTTACAAAGAACTTTATGATACAATTAAAAAGACACGCGTTCAGAATAAAGACAACAGCGACTCTTTAATATCTCAAATTAATCAAAAGTCTGTCAAAAATGTTGATTTAAAAGCTCAAATTCAGGAAAAGGTTTTTGCAAATTCGACATTAAAAAAATGAACTTAGAAAGTTAAAAGGAAATATCGTAGATTCTAAGTTTGCCAAAGCATCAATCTTAGGGAAGCCGCCTTTTACAACATCTTAGAAATAAACCATATAGTTGTTAGACAAAACCGAATGCGTTTAAGTCTGAGCGACCTAGAATTTCAAGACCACGGTTTGCCACCCAAGTTGATGAGAAAAATGATTTGTCAAAAACAGTCATTCCTTATTATTTGCCTAAAGTTAGAGAATCTGCTGCTGCAAAAACCTCATCAGGTGAATGCACCTAACTACTCTAGGAATAGTCATAAAGATTGTATGGTCTAATGATATGTTCATGACATCCCGTTTACTTTCTTAGAGGATGCTAGGAAAATGACTCAAGACAAAACCAGAATTCCTATCATAGGATATGGCCTTTATAGAGCAACACTGCACTCCTAGTGCTTGTACACCAAAACCTAGAAAAAACAAAATTCATAAAAAAAATAAAAACATATATAGGAAAGTTCTTCTTGTCTCTAAGTGTAGTGGTGGAATGTCAAATGGTGTGCCTCTAGTAGATCACTCTAGGAAATTCTAGTTTATTCGTGGACTCCAAACTATTGTTTGTTTGATTGTCTTAAATATATCCTTTAATACAAATCTGATTGCTTGTATAACAAGATCCTGAATAGGTGAATTCTCGTGCTCAAGTTCAGTCCTAAGATCAGAAACAACAATCCCGTTGAACCAAAGAACCACACTCATAAACCTGGTAGGCAGATTTGTATGATTGGACAATGTTTTCTCTCTAATAAAGTCTTCACGATCGTGCATGGAAACAACCACACTCCTAGATCTTATCTTAGGTGGAAACCGACGGGTAGAATTTTCAAGACTGTTAGTCTTAGGTGGATACCTACTGGAAAGATGTTCACCGATAGCACAACCAAAGTTGACAGTGAACCTCCAAATGGTTCAAATGATGATATCACTAACCCATATGAATGCAATCAAACTCTTTATTTTAGTGCAGGTACTTCTAATCAAGTGCAGGTAATCTGTCAATCATTTGAAGGAAAAGAACTCAGAGGTTTGGTTACCAAAAAGACTGATATCTCATACGTCAGGAGTTCAAGGAATTCAAATCTGATGAACATGCTTCAAAAGATGTTTGGACAAAACAGTTCAGGCCTCGTTCTTCATCTTGATGACGCTTGATCACAGCAGTTCAAGCCTCGGTCCTCATTGTCTAATGAGGTTTGTTCAATCAGTTAGGCCTCTTTTTTCTTCTTTCGTTGTTTGATGATTTTGAACATAATGGTTCAAACCTCGCTTCCTTAATGTTCAAATGGGCGTCTTGCTGGCATCTCTTCAAGCCTGTTCCTTAAAGTAAGAACAGGTGTACGCTTAGAGTAAAAGAAAGTGTAGTGGTTAGTGCATTTATCCTTGGACAACGAAAAGAGAAATTTTTGTGTCATGAGCTCATAAAACAAAACATTCAAGTTTTGAGCTCATGGTAATGTGCTTGTAATCAATGTTAGATTGCAACCCCATCTTCAGATAAAAGCGAAAATGTACGTTGTTAGTGCATTTATCCTTAATAACGAAAAAGGGAGGAAATCTTTCGGTCTTGAGCTACTTCGAAGACATCAATGGTTGTTAGCTCTAGTCGATGGCTTTCGTAGTCTTTCTGTACAAACCAGTTTTTCAGAAGGGAGAGTGTACGCTTCAAGTGCGCTTTATCTTCAAAGAAGAGAAATCTTCTTGTTTTGTAACATTCTCATTAACAAGCTTCATATTTTCCATGCTTGTTTTGTAGTTAAGTGGGACAACGTATATTAGCTGGTATTAAATTCACTAGATCAAAATGGCAATCGCATATGCATTTATGAAGGGGAGAATAGTGAATTAAATGTGATTAAAACGTTTATCTGGTCTTTGCATGTGTATAAATGGTCAAATTTGAAAGTGTAGGGTTAAAATATGTAAGGTGTTAAATCTGTTGCTAGGAGATTAAGATAATCTAAAATGCTTGGTTTCTTGCTTAATGTTAGGTAGATAGCGGTTTGCTATTCTTGATGGCGAATGTTAACCTACTGCATGGCGGTTTTGGTGATCTGTGGGCAGGTGCTTAAGGCTAATTGTCCATGTCATGGGCCCATAAGCCAAGTAACCTCTTTAGGCCTAGTCCAAAGGACCATTTGGTCTTGTTGACTTCATACGGCTTAGTTATTTGTCATTGAGCCTATCAGATAAATCTCTGACCATCGACCAAGGTTGTCCAATGTTTGATTAACCCAATTTGTCCATTGACTTAATGTGGTATATCTTCGTGCTAAATCTGAATATCAAGGACTGTCAAACTCAAGGGCGAAACTCTTTTATCTAACATTGATTTATATGCTATTGTTTGTCTATCTTTGTTGATATTCTTTAACAGATACGATGGCAGAAGAGGAATATTATGCACTGACCTATAAGTAAAGATGAAACCAGAAAAAACTATATGGAAACCAAAGTTGAAATCCATGGTCACTGTTACTATCCAACAATTTTCTTCATCTGTTCCTTTATGATACTTTAGTCATCGGATCTCTCATCTCCTAAACCAATGAGGAGAAATACGCCTGATCCTGAAGAAATTATATAAGTAAAAGTTTGACCAGGAAAAAACTACTATGGAAACCGAAGTTTGAATCCTTATGGTCATGTTCATATCCAACAAGTTTCTTATCTTGTTTCCTTTACTGATACTTCACTCATCGATCTCTCATCTCCTAAACCAGTATCTCATCTCCTGTAAGAATCATTCATTACAAACTTTCACCACCAAATCCGCACTTACAACATAGCATTTCAGTTTTGAAATGGTCAAGGTCACGGCTCCTGTGCAAATCGTTCAGGGACCTGCGCCTTCTTTATGACTTCCTGGATAACTAAGGTCAGGACTCGTGCAAAATCAGTTTGTCAACATCCATATGTTCCACCATCTCAAGAAAGACTATGAGAATCCTGTTGTAACCATTGTTTAATGGAGACTATTATTCTTTCCACCCACGACTGTTGCCTCAGTTCCGGTAAAGCTATTGTTGCTTCAAGAGCTGTTGATCCAGTTGGTTCACCTTCATCAACTACCATTGATCAAGATGAACAATCTACTAGTACTTCACCACAAATCAGAATTCAATCTCATGTCACCTCATCAAGGTGTGTTGGAAGAATAAATTTAATGGACATCAAAATCATAATTTAATAATGCACTCCTCCTTCATAATATTTCTTCAAACTCTAGTTTTGAAGAAGAAACTAATTGCAAGGGGGGTATTCATTAAATTTGCATATCTTTATTCAACTGTTTAATACTATCACTAAGTTGAAAGGTGGGGAAACACTCATTAGAGATTGTTATTGGCAGAATCCTTCTCGTCCAATTCTTCATATAAAGGTCAACTACAAGGAACATGCCATTTGGTAGTACTTTAAGCAAATGAAATCCAACTCCATTCGGTGTGAGACGTTATGGTTGAGATCTACTATCTCAAGATAGTTTATGGTTTCTGAAACAATTTTGTTGCAGGCCCGTACCCTCAATTCATGGTCTCTGATCATAGCAGTTCAGGGACCGTGTTCATGAAATGGAGTCTGATTAAATCAGTTCAGACTCAACACCCACGACAAACAAGCAAGAGACGTCTGTTAAACAATATCTCCTCATACCTCATTTTAACTAACAAAAGCGTCAGATCTATGACATCTCGGGCCCCGTGCCCCAAAGAAAAATGTTGTTTTCTTAGCAGACAAACAGTATTCGTCACAAAAGGAGATCGAATTTCTATTCAATCATTTCTTTGAAGAATATTTCTCTTGGAATTTCTATTCAATCATTTCTTAAAGAATATTTCTCTCCAATAAATGTTCATGCTGAAGAAAACAACAATGATCAAGCAGCGAATGCATCGTTTTGACAAGATGAATTTATCAATCCTTTCTGTTCACGGTACAGACCATTGCTGAGTCTTCCTATGCAATATTGATAATGAAAATATGCACTTCATTTCAACCAAAGAGTCATGAATACTAATGGACAAAAGATCATCTATTAGAACAAGTTATTGACAATCCTACAAATCCAGTGCAAACAAGACAACAGCTTGCCACAGATCCTGAAAAGTGTATATTCGCGCTCACAGGAGTACAGAAGAAACCAAAGAACAGTAAGGGCAATGGCTGATCTGCATGGATCGAAGCAAGCGGATGAACTTCTTAGTTCGACATTACCAAAAGTCTGGGAATCGTCGACAATACCATTTGGCAAGACGTGGATAAAGCTAAAGTGGTTTATGGAATGAACAAAAAAAAGATGAAGTTTCAGTCTGTTTATTCGTAACAGGCAATACTAGTAGTAGGGGATAAAGGAACAGGTTGAAAAATTGATATTATTAAATTATTTTTATCAGGAACAGTATACCAATTTAGCTGAGTAATTTACGGAAGCCTTCCTCGAGGATCGTTTTGTATTTGTCTGAAGGATTGGTATGAGTGGTTTGACTCCAGTGAATGGGGTTCATGACAAATGTAATCTGCTTTGATATTATCATCAAAACATCATCTTGTAAATATATAAAAAATAGCTCCCCTATGTAAATTTCTGTGCATACCCGAGCCCATCGTAAAGGGAAAACACCACGTCTCAGTGCAATTTTTCCTTTAGAATGGCTTCTTAAGTACATTTTATTACTAACCGGGCCTCATCGGTAAAGGAAAATACACGTCCTCACGTGCATTTTTTCCTTAAGTCAACGAAAAGAGAAGTCTTTCGTATTAAGTACTCTAACAAAACATTCCAATTTGAGCTTCATGACAATGGGTTGCTGTTATTTCTGACTGCAGCCCGCTTCGCAAAATCTGGAGGAACGATGTCGTCGAAAAAACAGCTGTTCCTGGACAACGTGTAAATAATTTTCCCGGGCCTGGATGATTTAAATTCCAATGCATCATAGAATAAGTGTATGATTCAGTGATTTATTTGTCAAAATACGAGAAAACTGATTTCAATTAGGGAAAAAGTTGTCTTCACAATGAATCAATATTTTCAGTAATCACGAAAGATTTTCAAAGATAATTCGACCACTAAACATGACTAAACTCTTTAAATAGAAAACGGGTCATTATTTGAGAGGGAGAAAGTGCCAAATAATCTTTTAAACGATCTTTCAAAATAAGTTACGGATTAAATAGTTGAAGTTTTTGATAATGACAGATAACAATTTAAAGGGAGTTAATTCATATTAACTACAAGTGCTTTAGATGTTATTTACTTCAAACTTTAGGGACTTATTTTGCAATGAAGACTTAGTGAATCCAAGATTTAAAACTAATAGATAATATTGCCAACACGTCATAGTTAGTACAAAATCTTAGGAATGTTTGGAAATTCTTTCGTAGTTTAAAAAGCCTTGAAACTGATTCTTACGGGATAGATTTAGGTTTAGTAATTCTGCGAACACGATCTCAAGCATGTGTGCGTACAAGGTTTTACTGATTCTGAGGTATCAAAACCATTAAGGGGAAGGAGTAAATACACTGAAAGGTACAACAACTGCACGTGATAGAACCCATAGCCTTATTTCATTTTTGGCCATTCTGGGAAGACAAATGTCTTAACCACAAAGAAAATTAGTGTTTTATCTTGTTACTTTACGGTGCGCTATTCCAACCACATGGGAGAAATGATATCTTATCATTTATGGTATGCATCAGTTGAGATACAGGTAATGTGTTGACAAAAGATGTTAGAGCGTGAGAAGATGGTTTATGATACATAATGCTTCCTTTAACAGTCAAATCACCAACGAGTTTGTTTTAAGGTAGTAGAAATATTTGATTCAAAGAGGTACATATTGGTATGATAAGTATGATGATTCCTTTAGTTAGTCAGCATCCAACCGGAAGAAATGTGTTCATTTGGGTCTTATTTGACTTTGGTGTTTCAATTTATATCATGACTATCATGTTAAGAGAAATTAGACATCCAGGACTTAATTGACTTTGGTGTTACGGTTTCGAATTAATTGTGTACTTCATCGATTTGGGCGTCAGACTTGAAGTATTCTTAATGGAAATTGCAAGAAGGCTAGAATCTACTCAAGAAAGGATTGCTGATTCAGGGGAAGCTAAGACAACTTCCAAAAGGAGAGTATCGAGATGGACTACAGATTGCTGACATGGACAAAATGACTATTCAGTATTTTCGGTATTGAATATTTTCAGGTGCCTGCTCTCATGCATAATCTTATGAATATATAAATGTGTAGTGTAGACTTATTATAAGACTACTTGTAAATAAGTGCTTGAAGTACAAATTTTCTAGAATTTCTTAGAAAATTCAAAATTTTCCAAATTACAGTAATCAAGCACTATCTTTATATATCTTCAATGATTGAGGCGGAGCTATTATATTCCAAACACGGCTTGTGAATAATTGGCACACTTTTCTCCGAAAGTTTATAACATATTTAAATCAATTGATATCCAAAATGTCAAATGATTTGAAATTTTTGATAAGGGGGAGAAATGTGGATTAAATATGTAATTGTGTTCATATTATACAAGTGTTAATACTCACCAAACATTTGCTAAACAGTTTCGAATTACCGCATGCCATGTTGAGGGGGAGCTTTTACTGAAAGAAAAACAATCGGGGTACTAAACACCTTTGATAGTTTTATATAAGTCCTGATTGAGTTTTCAACAGTGATTTATGCAAGGGGAACTGTACCAAAAAGATGACCATGCTATTTATGTTTATCGAAAGTTATAAGGATGGTTAAGGTCTAGTACTGTTTTCCATATCTGCAAGTAACCGGAGGGATCTACCCACGGACTTTCACTTTTTTATGTAGAAGTCTTAGGTAGATAAAAAGGAGTCAATTTGAGGAAAGCGGAATAGTGCCGACTGAGATGGAGCTTAGTACTTGAAATAAACAACAAGGTTTAGTCATGAAATCTCGGTAAGCACTAAAGGGGTTTGTAGGATCTAGTTATCCATGGATGTGAAATCACAAGATCAATGGCAAATAAAAGATTAAACATTAAAGAACTTTTGATTGAAAATGAAACAAAAAGAGTTGCTACAAACCCTTAAGATGAAAAATAATAATGAAGTAGCTAACCTAATTTTTGACTAAACTAGGTGTATTTATACTAACTAGGATTTGCCTTTGAGGGCTTTCTTTTTGGGCTTTTTACATCTTGGCCCGTATACATAATATAAACTTTAATTAACATAAGTCTTTTCGAGCTAGACTTGTTCTTGCCATTTCGAAGTGACCGAAGCTTCTTTGTTCGGGTCCATTTATGTGATCCTAACAATCTCCCCCTAGATGAGGTCATGAGAAGTTAGCTCACTCGTGCTTGTCTCTTTAGCTCGTTGTTGATAGGGTACTTCACTTGATGTGCTTTGGTAATTCAATCTTTAACTCCTTGATCATGATCGTTAGAACTTGATGTGATGACTTGATCTTGATCTTTGACTTGTTTGGCTTTATTTCTCCTAAATTACTTGTGATCTTTCTTCGTTTGACTTTGCCATTACACTGATCTTGAGTCTCACATGCTATATCTGTTGGAATCATTTGAAAGCTTTGTTGATTTTTTATCTTCATTCCCGTAATTTGACTTTATGCATTTGAAGAAGAACATGATTTTCAGAGATTATGCGCGAAGCTTTTGAAAGTAAGCTTTTTGATTACTTCAGCTACTGTGTATGGATATGAGCACATGTCTTGCATCGGTTATTTGCAGTCTTCTTCGCATGATCGAACAAATTTAGTCACCAACAAAAAACTTTTTGTTGGTCAAATCCACTTAATGTGTTCTAGAAAAGACATTTGGTGAACACACAAAGTTTTTATATTTTGAAGGGACGTAGTATAGGACGGATACTCAATCTGGTCGGTTACATTAATCTGATTCCGTGAGGATCAATCGATTACAGTATGTTATCTTCACCTGGTGATCAGATAGATTCATTAAAAAGAACCTTATTGACAGGTTTTCGGCTCCCCCCAGCAACAGTCGTGACAAGCTGTTCCTTAAATACCTAAGTATCAGATTCTTAATGTTCGCCTGGTCTCATAGACCCAGATGTCCGAAGACTATACACTTTTAGTATTTCTACTAACTTGAATGGTAAGAGTGAGTCAAGTACAGATACTATTGCTGACTATACCGTTTATAATTCCTTTTTCAGCGTTTTACTTCTTAATCAATTACGTATGTAGAGGCTGTGGCAATATTGATTTGAAAACATTCGATTTGCTTACTAATATTGTTTGGGGCACAACGGGGAAAGTATAATCAGAATGCTCTGATGATCGTTTTGAAATATATCCCGAATGATATGAAGTGCCTTGGGAAATACAAACTTGTTAACGAGTAACTTGTAGGAAAACCATTCATAGTGGGCGCAGTCCGAAGACCAGGCATGAGCATTATACGAATACCCTTGGTGGTACAACATCTTTTCCTAGATTCCTTAAGATCACTTTCACGAACATGAAACAAAAGATTCTTTGTCAGTTATCAAGATAGCTTGTGTTTAACACCAAACTTTTGGTTCTTCACATTTTTTGATATTTTACCACTTGTGCTCCCCCTACACATGTGCGTCGATAATCGAAAGATGTTTAGCACATGCATGGATAGAACTTAGCATTTTAGAATCAATCGTATCATTAATTATCCGATTTAGCATGTTTAAGTCACATTTTCTCCCCCGATCAAAAGTATGAAACTTTTGAATGGTTTTGATCTAGAATGGACTTAAAATGTATCAAACTCCCCCTCAAAGTATGAGGTGAGTTGAAATAGCACAAATATCAAGTGAGTAATTGAAACATAAACCTTAGATTTACCAAGACCAGAATGATAAATCAATCTGTCTGAAGTTGTAAGCAGTGGGTCGTTTCAAACTTTCTCCAATAGAATCAGCAGTTGGTCCTTTTTGACCTGCAAAAACTGTTAGTAGTACTGATTCTCCCCCTCAAACTATGACCCGTGTTCTATTTAAAGATCTATAGGCACAGTCTGATTTGGTCATCCCGAACATGTGTGATAAAGACAAATTGTTTATGAGAAAAATGGTTCGGGGTTTAGACAACTTCTTGTCTGTAAAGAAATAAGGCACTGAAACGTACACTAAATCTCTGGGTTAAGTCCGAGTTACAGGCTGAATTACCTGTAAGTCATACTACACTAATTTTTTTTGATTTTTTTTTAAATATACACAAATATACAATGTTTTAGCATTCAAAAATACCAGATAACCCCTTGGAACCAGCCTTTCGATCACTAAGTTTGCAATCAGTGAACCTAGAGATCATAGTAACTTTGGAACTAGAACTAACGCTCGGGGTAAGTTCTAAAGGCTCAACAATGGGTTCCATTATCCTAGTTAAAGGACAGTTATCATACAACACGAAATGTCGTCCAGTGGGTCATGCTCTTGAAAGAAGTGGTGACGATACAATGTGCTTGGAGCGCGAGTGATTTGAACTCTGTTAAAACAAAGAGCAAAAGCACTTTGATTGTCACGAATACATCAAATGAATTTTAACGCAAATCCATAGTCTCGAGTATGAGAACGCATCCCAGAGATTTTGAGCACGAGCATGCTGATTATAGGGCAATGTAATTCAGCTTCGTATGGAGATGGCAATTACTTTTTGCTTTTTGGATGACCCCTAACAAGCCGATGACCAAGAAATTGAGCTGAACCAGAATTACTTCACCGGTGTCTTGACATCCTCAAATCAGCATCTGCAAAAGTTTTAGTTCAAACCGGAGTCCAACTATACCACAGACCCATAGTGGTTCATTTTAGGTCTCGAAAGATCCGCTTTTAAGCAGTAAGGTGCATTCAGTAGGCTTAGCCTGGTATCGTGCACACAAACACCAAAGTTTAGCAAATACTATTCCCCATGTCTAGATGCACTAAGATACATAAGGGACCAACCAAACCACGAAATCGTGTAGATCAATTAGCTTATCCCCCTTAATCTTCACAAGGTGGGGACGCATCCGCCATTGGAGTGTCAATGGGTGTGCAAGGAGTCAAAAACCAAACTTTTCAAGATATTCCATTCCTGAGCCATATTTGGATTGGTTGATAAAGAGCCTCTGGAATTTTTGAGAAACTTTTAATGCCTAAAAGAATGACAATTGTCCAACATCGACATCTTGAAAGTTGAGTTTCATTTCAAAGCAAATAATATGCCGGGCATTGGGGGTTGGAAGAGGCAAAGATAATATCATCTACATATATTTTATACTATTAGAAGATGTTTGCCTGTTCTTCTCGTGAAGAGTGTAGATCGACCTACGAAACATAAGTAACGTGGGGCATTTTTGTAAATCCAGAACAAGATTAGGAACGCTGATCTCTTGTCAACCATGCACAAGGAGCTTGTTTGGAGTCCATAGAGAGCTTTCTTGAGTCGGACACATGCGATGGATCTCTGATCTACAAATCCTTCAGGTTGACTAACATAGACAACTTCATTCAGTTCGCCATTGAGGAAGGCGGTTTTCACGTCCATCTGGAAGATGACCATGTTCATACTCGCTGCGTGAGCAATGAAGAGTCTGATCGCTTCTAAACAATAAGCAACTGGAGCAAAATGATCCTCAAAATCAATACCATCTTCCTGACGATAACCTTTCGCAAACTAACCAGAGCTTTGTTCTTCAAGACTCTTCATATTCATCCAACTTAATTTAGAAAATCCAATTGAGCGGGATGATAAGAATATTACTGGAACATGGTACAAGTATCCCATACATCAAGACCGTCCAAACTAATGAATTTCTTCCTCATATGCCTCAACCAGCACGAATGCTCAAGGCTTTGCTTTAAGTCCTTTGTTCCAATGAGTTTAAGGAATTCATGAAGAAAACCACATGCTTCGGATTCCATCTGTTTCCTGGGTAGAGACAGTTGAATTCTTTAATCACCAAATAATGTTTTTCACTCGGATGTGCTTGAGTTCCGACTTTTGCACAAGAGGTAATTGGTTGTTGGAGTAACATGCGATATTGACAGAGTTGTATAAAGAAGCTTCTGAACCGGATTCAGGGACATTATATGGTATCAAACACATTACTGTCCAACATGATCGAACAGTGTATTCAACATACAGAAATCACCTAGTGTCTGGTAGAGGTATTTGATGAGGCAAGAGGCTTTCAGTAACTGCAGGAGCGCCTTCTGAGATAACTGTTATGGAAGGTGAACCTATGGCATTCTCGGGTGCCTGGGCAGCAGGAACATTAACCGAGTTATCGGAACAACCGGAGGTATCTGGAAACAACCTCAACACATTCAAACCAATGTAAAATAAATCGTCTACCTGTTTCTTTGTAGGAGGGACACTAGGTGGTTCTGGGTCTTTTACTAGTGCAGAACGGCTGCGTCCTGACTGTAAAGCAGTAAGTTCGAGTTCTGTACTGTTTGGCACAGAAGTCATTTGTTGAGGTGCGAGGCCTGAACTGGTTTGAACAGACGTCAATCCTTCGGTAAGCTCATCGAAGGCAACATGAACGGTTCCTGAATCTTGTGTGTTTCATTGTTGGTAGATCGGTACGTCATTCTTGGTGGGTGCATAGCCAACAAATATACCTATATCTGCTTTCGCCTTGAGTTTACCAACGTCATCGTAGTCATTGGTAGGATAGCACAGAGATCCAAACACTCGGAAGTATTGAAGATTAGGTTTCTTTCCCTTCAGCAGTTCATAATAGGTCTTCCCGTGAAGCTTGAGTACAATAGATCGATTAATATTATAACACGCAGTGGCTACAGCTTCAGCCCATAGAACATGTGGAGCTTCTTGCAAAGAATAGCATTAGTACGAGCAGCTTCCATAAGAGTCGGTTCCGTCTTTTCAACAACGCCGTTCTGTTGTGGAGACCGCGGTACCGCTCGTTTCATGAGAAATACCGACACTCTCAAACCATCCGTCGAGTGTCTTATTCACAAACTCCGTTCCATTATCTGTTTTGACGAAGCGAACAGTAGCATTAAGGGCTCGTTGAGTCTTCACAATAAACTTCTCAATCACTTGAGGAGTTTCATCCTTTGTTCGAGAAGAAATCTTACCCACCTAATATCTGGGTGAAATCATCCACTATCACCAAACATACTTCTTTTCCCGTTGATACTATTCTGTTCTCATAGGTCGCAGATGTCCATAGATGTAGAGTATTGAGAACTTCAGATATGTGTTTTCCGTCTTTATAGATGTGATGCTTTCTTGCTTTTTACCTAGCCGACAAGATGACACAAATGGTCTTTGTCATATTTTCACATGGGTAATCCTCAGACGAGAATTTTTCCGAGCCATTCGTTTAATGTCCCAAATTCATATATTCAACCGACGAGCCCATAACCAGACATCGTTGAAGAGGCTTTTGTAAAGCAAGCAAATTGATGGAGTACAGGTTGGTTTGTCCTAGACCATTTGAGATAACACCTATAATCGTGTAGTTGCGGATGTGACACAATGCTGTCGGAATGTCAACTACTAAACCTCCATCACAAAACTGTCCACTGAGAATAGAGTAGTGCTTGAGTTCCTTCAACATAATAGACTCGATAATGATAGTGTCACCATTTTATAATCACCATAGCCAATGATTGCTGCATATTCATGCGTTGCAAATCTCAACTGTACCAATGAACTTTTCTACAAATTTGATAATACTGCACATTCACCGTCATAATGTCTTGACATCCAGAATCCTAGATACAATAACAATCTGTACTTCCCTGCGGTAACACAAACATTTACGGTGAAAGGATGCCCCTAAGGGTTCCGGTTAGTTAACAAATCAAAATAACCATGATCCCTTTGGAACCTGCCTGTCGATCACTAAGTTTATGATCAGCAAACCTAGAGACCATAGTTATTTTGGGGCTAGAACTAGCACTCGGGGGTAGTTCTATTGGCTGATCAGTGGAATCCATGATCCTAGTTAAAGAAGCTTCTCAAATAATGAGAAATGTGCCTTCCAGTGGGCTATCCACTGTGGCTGCTATTAGTAACAGGTTTGTTAATTGGTTTCCAGACTCCTAAGGGTTTCCATTTCCTTTCTTGGGTGGCGTTTTAAATGCTTAGTCTGGTGGTTTTAACATTCACAGAACCAATCACACATAACCAAGTGACAATCAGTATGAGTATGCAAAAACTACAGATTTTTACATGCACCACAAACATTGTTCATCTATGAAAACAGAAACAGAATGTTTAACAACAAAATTAAATCAACACGATTCTAGTTATTCAATCCAATGGTGGGCTTTCTTACTTCCTTTCATTCGCACTTTTAACCGCAAAGAGACTAAGATTCCGAGGGGCTCTCTTAGGCTCGAGTGTGGCTGGCACAGAAGTGGGGTTTTACTCCTGTATGACATAGGCACACAAACACACTTAGTTTGCTATTAGGATGCACTACTGGTTTTTGAGTTTTGTTGATTGAAAGGGTCGGGGGTTCACTAAAAGTTTACTTGCTCTTCTTAGGTAACGGGTTTGAGTTTTGACCGCAGTTATTACGTTTAGGGTGTGGAAAATACTTAGAAACCTAAGTTGTACATTTCCTGGAGCATAGCACTATTGGTGTCTCAGAGGTGGAAGGCCCACTACTAGTATGGTATCCAGTCACTTGGGCTTTCAGCTTGTTATTCTCAAATCGCGCAGTACGTGAGTGAGTATTCGCCTTTGACAGTTCATCATACCGTCTTTTCAGACTCACGTTTTCTACCTTAAGGCCATCTAGCTGAATCCTAAGGGAGGTAATCGTATCTTTCAACTGAATTCTGTCAGTTTCTAACGCTTGTTGGTCACAACTACCTTCAGTGGTACCTACATTCAACACCTTCATGATGTTGATCTGAGCATCTAAATTCCTGATAGTGTCCTCTTTCCCTTGAAGCTGTTGTCTTAACTTGTTAATTTCAAAAATTGCATTGGAGGCACTAGAAGTGTCTATGCACTGTTTATAGTTCTGAAATTTAAGTTGTAAACTAACATAATTCTGTTCGAGAAATGCAAAACGTTTCTCAGATTCAGAAATTAGCTGTTTCTGTTTTGAAATCTCAGCTTCAAGTTCAAGAACTTTAGTGTGTTCCCTATCGCATGCAGATCTAAGATCGTCACACAGGCAGTTCGAACTAGGGGGCACAACAATATCGGAAGTAAGCACAATAGAGCAGATATCTTTTTCTAAACACTCAGCAATTAAGCATTCATTTATGATTAAAAGATTTTTCTTCTCTATGGTCAGGTTCTTGTTATCAAGAACACATTGTTCATATTCCGCCTCCAGTTCATCAAAAATCTGTTCAAATTCTTTTATCTCTTTGAAAAATGTATCATTAGCAGCTTGGATATGTTTTTTGAAATGGTCGTAAAATGAGGTACTAGTTGTTGTCAACAAACAGTTTTGCATAATCAAAACACCATTCAGAAAATAGTCTGGTCTTTGTGTTTGTTCTTTTCTTTATTATGCCTTCAAATTGAGGAAAAACAGCATTAACGTTCGAAGACTGGTCCCAAAACTTGACTTGGAGGTGTTTCCGACTTAATGAACAAAGGAGTAGCAAAGGCGAGCTGATTTTACTACTTGAACTAGCAATTTAGTTGGCCAGAAAGCAATACATGATCGTCCAGATAGTCCTTCTGAGGAACGAACAAAGGCATTAAGCTTGGCATAGAAGTCCGTTTGCGGGCTAACATGCCCTGTGTTTTTCGTTCATGCTTTTTCATGCGTAAACATCATGGTGACAGACTCTTCACTATCCCATATACTCACTAGGGTGGATGATTGGGATCAAAAGGGTATCACAGCACATACAAAAACCAGGTTGAGCACGCTTGCCATATAACCTAGACCTGGGGTTAACGGGCCTAGGATGGCCTTGTGCAAGTCAGTGGTTGGCCTTTTTAGGTTTCTTTGAAATGCATGGGAATAGTTTTGTGTGGCATTTAAATCTTTGCAACGTATCTCTTGCAACTGTTGTATATCAGTATTTTAAACAAACTATTTCATCTGGATAACATCTGCTAGTTTCTCTTCTCGAGAATAAAATCTTTTCCTTTTCAGATTGTAAAATTGCAATTGATTTTTCTTTTCCTGAAAGGAGTGACTTTAAGCAAAATCGTTTTCTGCACAAGTTCACGTTACGCATGATACGCTGAATCACTAGGCTTGTTCCTGTCTAACTTGTGTTCAAGATCAAGTTTGACCTTGTGGGTATCTAAACGACTATATTTCTTGCTTGCATTGAAGATGCTCATTTTTTAAGTCTCTATTTCCAAACATTTTTCTTGGTTAACCTTAGCATGTCCGTCTAGTTGGGTTTGCAAGTCAGTTAAGATGGCAATCATAGATACTTTATCAGATGTGTCAGCAGATACCTCAGTTGGAACATTTTGGGCTTCGGTGTCAAGAAGAGTATTGAGTGATACGGAATCGTAATTGCATCAATCTCAGTCTCAGCAATCAGAGTCTAAATGTTCTATCCTGGTGCAATCTCCTGAATCGATAATCCCACAATTATCAAATAAGATGATTTTCATATGGAGTTTACCACCATTTACGTGGATTGTTGTATAGCACTAGTGGATGACAAGTTGGCCATGAAAAGCTACAACAGGCTTGGGGCCTCATCCACAGTCTGAGTCATATGCATCCTCATGATTCTTTAAACATGTTGTTTTGTAGTCAGTGCCTGAGGTTATCATAAGGTTGCGGTGAATTCCACATCAGCAAGGAATGCTTCAGCTTCAGCATCTAACGCATCTCCTTTCTCTTTAGCTTCCATCAGTAAAGCTTTATCTTTGAAGTACTGGATCCATCTTTTCTCTTAGGTTCATTACACTACCTACAACATGTCTTCTCGCACTGCAGTTGTAACATATCACCTTCTTGCCCGAGCACCTGTATTACCAATCATTACCTAGAGCCTTTCCTCTGAACTTGTAAGTAAACATGTGACGCATCATGCACCATATCCTAGTCCTTGAGTTGGAGGAAGTCCGAACTGGTTGTTTGGTGGGTAGAAACTGCTTTAGAAACCACTTAAGAAGGATTAGCAATCAGAGACATAGTGGCCATCAATGCGTCCCCCCCCCCCATTCGAGACTGAGCAGTAGGTTTTGAGGACTAGTATTTGAGGGTGATGAAAAACATGTGCAATGTGGTGAGCTACAAGGCCAGTGGAACAACAATACTTGTAGACTATCTTCCTGTTTTCTTGAGAGTCTTATTTGCCAGTGCTCGTAGGCTTTGTAGGAATGAGTAATAGATCAAACATAAGGTGTGGTTGAGATTTCCATGATCTGTTGACATTAAACCACGATTACTGTACCCAATTAATGACCGGAAATGTTGATGACAACTTGTGTTCATCTGATGAGGTAGAAAGTTGAAGCTGAGTAATCTACATAATCATTCACAATCTTGTGGAAAACGCACAAAGTAGTCATGATGGCATTCGTTTTCCAATATAACGCAAGCGTTCCATACTCATCAAACAGATCTTCCTTCTTTGTTTAATAGTCCTACCTGATCCTTGCCTAACATCTCCACATTATCCCAAAACTCCTTTGCATTGTTATTGATTTGAGGTTGTTGAAGAAGGTCTAGAAGACCTTGACTGAGAATGATTTCCCTGAGTATCAGCCATCTCAAGTTTGGATTTTCCTCTTCTCTGAAATTCAGATCAAGTTCTTCCTCGTGCAGAGCACAAACAGCAGACTCATAGGCTGATGATCAGTGATCATATGGTGAGTGTTGGGCCATTCTGGATAGATTATCCCATATCTGCTTGCCATGGGTTATGCCTTCGAATGTAACCTGGTTTATATACCGAAACTTCCAAGAATCGTAGTCACTTACAAAACCAACATAGTTGACGAGTATGCGTACGCTGCGGCAATTTGTTTCTTCATTGGAATCCATTAAATAGTTATGTTTAGTAATGATCTGATCGTAAAGTGTATTGTTGAGATGATGACTTGGGTGTGAGGTATTGTGTGATTTTTCGTAATTTTTAAACAGTAAAATGCAGTTTTAAGGGCCTAAATGACACCGAATGGCCAAAAAATGACATGGCTCTTACTCAAGAGTAAGAGTACCTTAGAACCGTTTGGCCGTTTCCTATTCGAGCTGGTATAAAAAATTTCAGAACAAACCGAGGCACAAAAATTATTTTGCTGTTCGGAATATCTGGAATCGACTAGTTTCGTCATCGTCCTCGTATCAGATCGTACTTCGATTCGATTTGCGTATCGATCGAAGTCGAATCGTTCGATCGTATCTCGTTTGATTGTCTCGTTCGACTCCCTTGTTCGATCCACTCGTTCGAAATTCCACTCGTTCGATATCCACTCGTTGTCGAATTTCGCTTGATCGAACCACTCGTCGATCGCATTGTTTCGATCCTTCTGTTCGATTCCCTTGTTCGAAGAAGGTCTTGTTCGATCGAATTCGTTCGAAACCTTTAGTTCGATCCTTCTAGTTCGATGAAGCTTGTTCGATCCTTTTGTTTTCCCCTCGTTCGTTTCCTACCTTGAATTCCAACTCGTTCGATCATCTTGAATGCCCACCCTATCGATCGAAACAGTTAGAACTCGGTCGATCGCTACGTCTTTTTTTTAACACTTTCGGAACCAAAAACAACAAGAACAAAGGAACAATACTAATCGTTGATTGCTAACAAGATGGTTTGATTGATATTAGATTAAACATAAACCATCTTTGAATCAAGAATCAAAACAAACAAATAATCATAAACCCCCCCTTTTTTTATTTATTTCGAGATCAAGAAGGAAATAAGAAAAAAAAAATACAAACCAAATCAAATCAATACATCAATCTTGTAGGCTCTTGATACCAATTGTAGGATTCCTCAGATCATTTTGTTTTTTTTTTTCCCCCCCCAAAAAAAATTGGGGGTACATGAAGCACAAGATCAATGACACCAAAGATTAAACATCAAAACTTTTGATTGAATGAAACAAAGAGTGGCTACAAACTCTAAAGATGAAAAATGATAATGAAGTAGCTAACCTAATTTTGACTAAACTAGGTGTATTTATACTAACTAAGATTTGCCCTTTGATGGGCTGTTCTTGGCGCTTTATTACATCTTAGGCCCGTATACATAATAAACATTAAATTAACATGTCTTTCCGAGCTAGACTTTTGTCTTGCACCTTCTAGTGACAACTGCTTCTTTGTTCGGAGTCCAATAATGTGATCCTAAACAGGGCGCTTAGAGTGTTCCTATGCATTTCCTTGGCTAGACTCAGTTCCCCCGTTGTGACTGAGGTGTCAAGAACAACAAACCTAAACACCTCTGCAAACAACATGTAATGCACACGTGTGGCTTCATCTCTTCAGTGATCATCCAATCTAGAATTTGCATGCCAACTTTATCTTTGTGTCTTCCTGAATTAAAGATATTTTTCATTATGTCATCATCTTGCAGATTGTGATACATGTCTCGAGCACATCTTGAGATTTCAGGAAAGATAGTCATGTAATGACTAATGATGATCTTTGTAAATCTTAGATACGGAATCGAAGATGTTGGATGATGAAGAGAATAGTAAAATTCCTTCACCATATGCAATCTCTGCAAAAATCTACGTGAATGTTATTGACAAAGCAATACATCATTTGCATTATCTGCAACGGCGGTTGATCCTATCCTGTGACACGTGTTGTCAAGCACTTGGAAAATATCTTGCATAACAGTTTCCATGGTTGCAGAAGACCAGTTGTCTTGAAGCTTGACGATGTCTTCAGCTCTATTGTAAAGCCTAATTGTTGTTTATAGAATGGAACCATGTCCAAAAATGATGGTGGTGGCACGAATGAATTATGATTGTTGTCATTTGCTTGTGGTAGATGAAAGATTGTTCTGAAGTCATCCAGTGTAAGAGAAAGTTCTTTCTTGTCCAGCATAAACCTAAGCCTATACTTTGAACCGTCTTCCTTCAAAGTATGCCAGAACTGTGCCATATAAATCCATGGTACAGAGGAAGAAGCTGCAATGCTGAATCGTAATGGATGATTCTTGATGATGTTTGTCAGAATTTTGCTTTTCGGTGGGCATTGCACATGTTCAAGATCAACTTTCTTGTTAGCATCCATAATATCATATCTTTTGTTTGGAGGACACAGTTCATCGGGATGAACCTCAGCTGCATGTTGTTGTTGTGCCATGATGATTACTGAATGAATAAAATTGAGATGTTAGATAACAAATAATTCTTTTGACATTTTTGTCTTTTTCCACTCTGTCTGTTTTATATGTTCTGGCAATTCTTTTTGAACATATTTTTGATCAGTTTCTTTCTCATGTGCTCGTGTTCTTGTTTTTCTAAGCCATGCCATACGCTTATTCCGAATTATTCTTTTTGATTTATCATTTTTGTGTGTTCTGGCAATTCTTTTTCGAACACACTTTTGATTTACTTTTTCGCGTATGGATTTAGCTCTCTCTTTCTGTTTTTAGAATATCCTCACCAGAAATTCTTTGTGACATGATACTCTTTCAAGAATGAGGAAGATTTCTCTTTTGATTTTAATCAAGACTCTATTACTAAAAATTAAAGAGAAATCATTCAACTTCTTAAATTTATTTTTGTGTAAAGAATCTTCATTTTGACACATTAACAGAATTTTTTGAGAACTTTTTTCTAGAAAGCTTTTTGACAAAAACTCTTCGTTAGTAATGATTACATAGAATCATATAATCCACAAACCAATAATTAATAGACACTAAGGTCACTTCACGAGTTATCCTCATTCTGTTCATTATAAAAAATGGACGAAACCGGACATGACTTAGTCCACTTAAACAATTGAGATTTGGATTGTCAGATTCAAGTTTATAAAAACTTTTCACTTTCACTTTTTGTCCTGATTCCTAAATAATGAAGGCAAACATATCTAATTCAATAATTGAATGGACACTAAGTCACTCACTCCTCATTCTGTTCATTGCAGAAAACGGCCGAAACCAGACATGACTTAGTCCACTTAAACAATTACGAATAGATATATATGACCCACAACTTAGAACTCATAAAAACTTGATTTCTTTCTCAAAATTATTTGATGTTTTCACCACACATGAGAAACTGATCTTTTTGTTCCACAGACATTCAAGCATTAATCATCATAAGCATTAATCATGAAAATTATTTCTTTCTCAATACAACTTCACTTTTCCACAAACGCATTTTTACTGAATTTTGACTTTTTGACACCACCGAGTTTGACTTTTTGACCCTTCCGATTTTGACTATTTGACTATGACTGAGTTTCACAAACAAGATAAACCAAATTCGATGATGCATTTTAACTTATGAAAAAACCAAATTTGATTCGTTTTATGTTCTATTATTATTATTCAAACTCCAAACAGTAGACAAACAATAAAACTCGATAATAATCAAACTCGATCAACACCATATACTTCCGAATTTCAATTTCAGCGACTAGTTAACCATTCCTAAGCTATTTATCACTTATTTTTACATAAGCATAGTTTATTATCGTCCTTGATTTCAATCTTGTTGCATAAACTCGATTAATCCTAAATATTACCGAGTTTAAACTCGATAATGCAAACGCATGTATTATTCGAATCACAAATCATATCCACTTACGTTTGAGTAAGAAAAGTAGTTGTAATCGTTGTAATGAACTTGAAAGACTTTCGTTGATTTTCTACTCAAACTCGATAAGATGACTCGGTAAAAGAAAAGTTAAAATGAAAAACATTTCTTCCTTTTATAGCCACCGTAAAAGATTCAGAAATTACACTTTCAGTCCCTTTAGTTTTACATTCCGAATTTTGATTTTGATTTTTCAAAAACTCCCTCTCGAGTAATGAAGTCATTTCAAAATTTGTTCACCATTATCAAAAACTCCCCTTTGGAATGAAATCATACTAAGCTCGTAGTCGAAAAATGAAGATGTTTGAGTTTAAAATAAAAACTCCCCCTTGAAAATATAGCATTTTTCAATTTCAGTTTATTTGAGAGAACATTGTTTTTATTTTATTTCCAAAATGATGTATATGAATGAAAAATAATAAATTAATATTTTTTTTAATATGAAAAATGTGACAAATCTTTTTGTATTTTTGTATTTTTGAATTTTTTTTCTTTTGTTTTTGAAAATATATTTACATGTTTTTGGTGAAATGCTTTTTCAAGAAGATAACTTTGTCAGGCTTTCCAACTGTGTTAGAGTCATACATCTCATACCAATTCGATGAACTAAATACTCAAAGCGTTCTTTTGGAAGAGCTTTAGTAAATAGATCCGCAAGTTGGTATTCTGTCCCGACAAAGTAAATTTCCACAGTACCCTTCTCACATGATTTTCCTTAAAAAAAATTATACCGATGTCTATTGTGTTTTGTTTAGAAATGTTGGACTGGGTTGCATGATATAGCAATGGCACTCTTGGAATCACAGTACATCGAAATCCGATTGTACTTGTATCCATAGTCAAGCAGTTGAGTTTGCATCCAAATAATTTGTGCACAACATGCAGACAAGGAAACAGATTCAGCCTCAGCAGTAGACATCACAGTACAATCTTGTTTCTTTGAACTCCAACTCATGAGACTTTCCACCTAAAATTGGCAATCCTCACTCAGAATGTCTTTTACAATCATCTTTATATCCTGCATGGTCTGCATCTGAATATGCACTTAGAACAAGATCCGAGACTCCTTCAGATACATAAAGGCCCATGTTATAGGACTGTCTCAGGTACTAAAAGATCCGTTTAACCTCTTTGAGGTGTTTGACCGTAAGACGTGCTTGATAACGATCACATATAAAAGTAGCAAAAGTAATGTCTGGACGACTGGCTGTTAGGTACATAAGCCCTCCTATCATACGACGATAAGTCGTTTGATCAGTAGGAGTGCCTTGTAAATCAGCATCCAGCCTCTCAGTTGCCATAGGTGTACTCATTGAGACACATTCATCTAGACCATGTTTCTTTAACAATTCAATTGCATATTGTGACTGACTTATGAATATGCCACGGGGAGATTGATGAACTTGAAGTCCAAGAAAGAACTTTAGTTCACCCATCATCGACATTTCAAAATTATTTTTCATTAGGTTTGCAAAACGTTTTGAAAAATCTGGATTTGTTGAACCAAAAATAATGTCGTCAACATATACTTGAACAAGTAATATGTCTCCCCCGTGACGTCGTGTGAACAAATTCGGGTCAATAATACCTTTAGTGAACCCATGTTCAATTAGAAAAGAAGACAATTTGTCATACCATGCACGAGGTGCTTGCTTAAGACCGTATAGAGCTTTTTTTAACCTGTAGACGTGATCTGGAAATTCTGGATCAATAAACCCTTCAGGTTGGCTGACATAGACTTCTTCTTTCAAAGGACCATTGAGAAAAGCCGTTTTGACATCCATTTGAAAGATTGTGATATTCTTATGAGCAGCATAAGCAATAAACATCCACGAAACAGCCTCAAGAAGAACGAGTAAACAAAGAGCAAATGACTCTTCAAAATCAATGCCTTCTTCCTGCTTGTATCCTTTAGCCACAAGACGAGTTTTGTTCCGAACTACAATATTCTCAGCATCACACTTGTTCTTCCAGAGCCATTTGAGAGCAATAACATTCTTTCCTTCTGGTCGTGGAACGAGTTCCCAAACTTGAAGTCTCTCAAATTGATTCAACTCATCTTGCATGGACTCAATCCAACTGTGGTCTGCCATAGCTTCTTTGATATTCTTTGGTTCAAATAGTGGTTGACGGTTAATGCATTACATGCATACCTCAGAATTTTGTTACCGTTTGCTAGTCAAGACAGGTTTGGAAAGGGTCACCAATAACTTGTCAAGAGGATGTTTTTTTGTCCAAGATGTTAGTTTAAGGGTTGTACTTGGTGGAAATTCTGCACATTTGATGGTTCTAGAGCTGTTGTAGATGACTCAATTTCCTCACGACTTGGAGGATTATATGAAACAAATTATGAATTGCCATCAAAATGAGCAGAATCTTCTTGATTGAATTCATCAGCCTTTGTTAAAGAGATTGGAGATGTTTGTTCATTAGATGAAGTTGCAATGCGAGGAGCCTCATGTTCGTTAATAATAATTGAAGATGTAGAAGGTGAGTCTTCATGAATTTGATTCGGTTGTGCAGTCGGATTGATGGGTGTATCATAAATCAACCTTCTTAAAAATAATTCTTTCAAAATGTGGACCGAACAAATTATCCAAACTTCTTTTGATGGAGTAATGGGGATCATCTCTTCTGCTGATGAATTATGATTTATGAATCGTTGAAGCTCGGGTTCTAAACAATCATGTTCAGAAGCCATTTATGTGAGCTCGTCAAACTTGACATTTATGGTTTCCATGATTTTTTAGTGCGTCTGTTATAGATTCGAAACCCTCTGGATGTTTCCGAATAACCAATAAAGACCCCAATGTCTGCTTTTGGTTTCATTTTTCAAAGATCGTCTCGGTCATTTGTTGGATAACATAATGAACCAAACACATGAAGTTTTCAACAATCCAACTTTCTGCCACTCAAAACTTAATAAGGTATTTTGTTATGTCGTGTATGAATGATTGACCGATTTTGAGTAAAACAAGCGGTAGCCACTGCTTCAGCCCAAAGAAATTCAGGAAGTCCAGAAAAGATAAACATCGTACAAGCAGCCTCAATAAGAGTTCGATTACGTCTTTCAACTACTCCATTTTGCTAAGGCATTCGAGCAGTTAAAAATTATTGCATGACGCCTAACTTTTCATAATGGGCTTTAAGAGTTGCATTTTTAAATTCAGTACCATTGTCTGTACGAATCTTACAACTATTAGGCTTTATAATTCAGTTTGATCTTAAGCAATGAATTTCTTTATAATCTCGAGTTCCACTTCAAATGAATAAAGTAAAACCATTTATATCGGGAAATTAAACTTCCACGATCAAAAGAATATACTTCTTTTCCATTATATGACAGCTACCACAATGGAACGCATAAATCCATATGAAGGTACTTCCAATTTGGAATGAACACTTGGAATTAATTGATTGGATGGAAGCTTTTCTTACTTTTTTCCTCACTTCACAAAGCAAGAACAAAGGTGATCCTTTTCATATTTAAACTTTGGAAGACCATCAACCAAGTCAAGTCTGGTAAGATCGTTTATGGTGCCGAAATTAAGATGTGAGAGTCTGCGGTGCCATAACCATGACTTTGTCGAAGTTGCCTTAGACATTAGACAAACGGGTGAAGAAGCAGCCATGTCAGAAATGGAAGATATTATATAAATTATGAATCACGCTCCGTTTGTTACAAATCATCTCCTTTATATTGGCGCACTATAACATGTCTTAGAACAAAAAGCCACTTCATAAATCGCCATCCACAAAATTGTCCACGCTACAGGAGATTATGTCCAAGGCTTCAACAAAATACATGACAAATAGTGATATTACCCAGTATAATAATCACCATAAGCCTATGAATTCTGCAAAATTATATTTCCAAAGCGAACGGATGCCTATGGAATTTTCTCAATGAAATTTTTCATCATTGATCAGTCACCCGTCATAGGCTCGAACAACCACTATCAACAATCCACAGAATAATCTGAACTACCTGCAACATAAGAAGAAACAACACATGGACAAGTGGGCAATTTGACTACCCATTTCTTAACAGAGACCAATTGTTTTTCAGATGAACGACTATTCTGACCATTCGGTTTTATGTTAACAGGAGACCAAACAACATTTGGATATTAATTCAAAAACCATTAATGCCAGATTTTACTAGTTCGAATCTTGTTCTCCATGTACGTGCTATAAAGACTTTCTCTGTACATTTCTTTCTTTGTACAAGAAACATTATCGTTAGCTTTTGAGGTGCTTCCGACATCAATCTTAGGTTTGGAGACTACATAAGTAGTATCTAAAGACTTAGATAGTGTCGACTCCTTAGAAAACCTAGTCTTGTGAACTACATAAGTAGTATCCATAAAATTTGTTTCTAGATATAGTGGATAAGGAGGTCAACAACATATCGAACGCAACATTCAATTTATAATTTGCAAAAGCAATTAACATGCATGAAATATAGCACATTTTTGCATACAAAAACACTAAACAAAGTTTCGCTTTAGAATCCGTTTGCAACATCAACATCAATTACATTCTTCTTATGTTGAGATAATATTATTCAGATGTGTATTTGTTTTTACTTATTTTCCCTAAGTAAACTGGCTACTGTTCTTTGCTGCTTCTTAGAGTAAGCTAAGACACTATTCTTGACATGTGAATCTCTATTCATTGGTCTTCTAACACTAGATTGTAGCAGTCATATCCTATAGCAGATAAATTCAAAGCTTATCCTCATATTGTTTTGTGATTCATGTGTTGTGACAACTTTGTACATTCTAGGTGCTATGACATTTTTGTTTGAATTTACCCCTCTTTGTTTGGCAGGTGAAGTCTGTAAAGTGACGGTTTTGACACGACATGGTTTTCTTTTGATTTTTGAACATCCGTTTTCTTTTGAATAACATGTTTGTGTAATGGTGTGACACAAAGAAGAGGCTGAGAACCATTTGTCTTGTCAAACTTAGTATTTACAGACTTACCTTTTTTAACATTTGCCAGTCTAGTTTTTAACTTAGATATGGTAAACAAAAGATTCTGATTCTCAGCATGAATAGCACCATATGCATATGTTTTCTCAGAGACATGAGCAATTAAAATATACGTGTCCGGGGGAGTGACATCATAATATACATCACACAAGATACAAAGAACGACCTCTAAGGGTACGTTTGAAAATCCAACATCGTTGCATTAATTAAAATAGTTAAAGTTTGACGTAAGTTTAAAGATAATATGCATAAGCGAATAAAAGTTTTAGAAATTAACAACGATGTTTAAACAGTAGATAATAGCATTTCTTGAAAATCGCCCTAATGCATAGCAACACCATATAGCAAGCAAAGACATCCACAGCTAAGCACCTGAGAAAAACATGCTAAAACGGTCAACATAAAGTTGAGTGAATTCATTGGTTTAAGTTTAGTATTAAAATGGACCACAAGTTCACAGTACGCATGTGATAATTATAACAGATACAACTTCACATAAAAAGAATGTATTTACTGTTGCACTAAGCTCCATGTCACCGAAGCTGACATACTGTAAAAGTAAGCTGTTAGCAGCCAAATAGTAAAGTCCTCTCCCTAAAGATTATCTGACCAAGATCACCTATTGACAATCCGACATGGTATATATCTGTTTGTTCGGGACCTCCGAAACTAGTAAGCGCTACTTACCCGGATAGGGAAAATACTACCCAATATAATCTTATTTATAACACTCGCTCTTCACAATAACCCAGTACTGTCGTTTAAGGAAATTAACGGTTCATGATTATTCGGGCATTAGTGGTCTATTCGCTACTTAGGCAACACATAATCAAGAAAGGCAACGTAAAGTAACTGTGTCCGGTAGTTTAAAGCAACAATGTTTCTCCCCTACAACATAAAGTAAAAGTAGTAAAAACGTGGGGCTAAGAACTCACCTATCAAAATGATCAAATGATAATCACCGCAAGTAAAAGATGATAATTAGAAATCTAGCCGCGACCCATAGAAAAAAACGCGTCTTAAGAAAACACAGAAAGTATTGCCAGAGAGTTAGCACGATATGTTCATCACCGAAAGACATCCCATGAGTGTTACTGCTTCAGATTGTTTAACAAAACATGGAAGAAATGAAATCATATATTTTTCGTTGTGAGTTTCGTCGTTTAACCAGAAAAAATTACTATAATTTAAAAAGTTTCTGTTTTAGTGAAAGTTTTTATTTTCGGTACGTTTAATACCGACCCTAAAAATTATTTAAGTTATTTTCATATTTTCTATAAACCACAAAATAGACCTAAATCACTTAACTTTCAGTCTGATCCACTAAATTTTTACCAAACTATACTAATTTTAGTTAACTTATTCGATTTATCCTAAAATATGTTAATGACGTTATTTAAATGGAAATAAATCAATATGTAATGTTACTAATATGTATCAACTAGTTGTGTAGAAAGTACAAAATATCCAAAAAAAGAGAAAAAAAACGAATACAAAAAAAATTAAAAAAAAAAAGAAAAAATAAAACAAAGAAAAAAAATAAAGATGAAAAAAAGAGCAAAAAAAAGATTCAAGAAAAAGAAAAAAAAAAAAAAAAAAAAGAAAAAAAAAAAGGAAAAAAAAAAAAAAAAAATAAAGTTGTCCGAAAACCCATTTTACTGTTCACATCAGCAACTATTCATTCGGTTTTGTCGAAAAATGTTTCACGTTTCATTTGGCCATAACTTGGCCGTTTTAAATCCAATTTTAATGTGCGATATATGAAAAACTATCTATTCGAAACGAGCTCTCCAAAAACTACTTTTACGCCTAATGAAAACATTTTTAGGTCGACCAAAACCTCAAAACAAATTTGGATCAGCAAGCACTTTTTGTCGAAAACGCAACCAAAATTCACCCAAACTTCACAATAGTGTCTAATCTAGCCTAATCTCCATTCACAACTAATCCACAACAAAACCACACCTAAATCTAACCTAATCCTACATTTCATATTGTTGCACACTCAAAAACCCCCACTCTCATCTCACCAAGAACATAATATTTAACTAGGGAAACAAATGGAACATCATTATTTATAAAATCTTGTTTTATAATCTTTTAAAAATTGAAACACAACATATGGATGTATGGATCTTGAACATATAAGAAGAACATAAGGAAAACCACAAAGAAAGATTCAAGATACTTATAAGAATGAAGAACAAGAAGAAAATCACTAGATCTATACCCCAAAATAATAGATCTATAAAAACCCAACAACAAATCGTGAAACCCTAACTTGAATCTTGAAGAAAACCTTTAAACCAAAGAATCAATACTTGCAAACACCTTAGGTAACCTTAGAAATGAACCTAAAATGCTTAGATTATGCAAGAAGTCAAAGATATGGAAACCCTAATAAGGGAGTTGTTGGTCGTGAGCTTCAAATGAGGAAAAGGGAGAGAAAATTTTTGTTGGTCACTTTGGAATGATATGAAACCCTGAGTAGTGACATGTGTTGGTATTTATAGGCCAAGGTAAGGTTTAGGGTTTGTATACTAGTGCATATGTGACCAACACACACCAAAGGTGTGTGTGTACCCATGTTCGGCCGAACCTAGCCATAAGGGACCATTTTGGTTCAAATTTTTGTATCATGGTTCATATTATGTGCATATGTTAGTCATGAGTTGGTCAAATAAAGTCAATATGTGTAAGTATCACATGGCTTGGTCTAACTTGAAAAAATATGCATGAGAATGACACTCTTATGTGTCACTATCCATCACATGCATGGAAAATTCAAATAAGATGCTTTTGATTTAATTTCAAGACTCGTGGTGCATTTGGTTTAGGTTTAGGTGTCCATATGTATAGGAGGAGGGATATGAACGAAATTTTTCACTTAAGAATATAAGATGGACGATAACTAAAGTTTACATGAAAAGATTCTGAGTTTCTGGGGTTCCGTTAGGTCAAAAACGCAAAAAAAACGCTATAAAACATAATGGCGTAAAAGGTAAAAATATCAAAAGTATTGTAAACAAGAAACACATACGAAAATAAAAAATAACTCAGTTATAATATCAAAAATATAATAAATATCAGAAGAACGGAACCTTTCGATAAAGTATTATTCAGATTTGTCGCGGGTTTACTTCCCGGTAAACTGCCAGATTCAAACGTAACGTATAAAAGTCAAAAATAATTGTTAGAAAAGTTTAAAATATTGACCTGAAAATCTCGGGGTATGACATGAAATTAGTCCATTCAAAAGCCTAAAGTGTAGGTTTTTGAATTTTCTTTCAAAAAAGTAGCCATTCATTTTATGTTCAAAGTTTAAGGGTTCTAAAATATTCATACACAACCACACGGATGACAATGTGTAATTAACCATAAAACTTTACATAACATTTTTTGGTCATAACTCCTTCATACTTAACCTTTTTGGGTAGTTTTTAGTTGCAGAGTTTAGATCTATGTCTTAGCTACAAAAGTTAAAAACCATGGTTCCAGGTTTAAAGTCTAAAGTGCTTAAAAATGCGACACAAGATTCAAGCTCAGAATCATACCAACAGTTCTTTAAAATCATTCGAAATGCTAACAAATCCCATAATTTATAAATTTATACAGGAACATATCTAAGACATTATATTAAAAGAATGTGGAAAGAAATTTACCAAAAGCTTTCTTTAAAGTGGTTAAAACATGCTCACAAGTCGACTAAAATTTCTGGACAGTTTTAGGGTTTTATGTTTTTTCTATCATGTCGTGAAAAATGGCCATCATACAACGTTGAAAAGTTCCGGGTGCATTGCACAAACCGAATGGCATACGACGGTACGCGAAAGTTCCGTATGGGCACGTGAAAGTAGTTTTCTCTTGATCTTTAGGATCAATTGGGATTTGAAAATACCCTGAAAAACCATCTAAGAAACAATAAAATTCGTTGCCGGCTAATCGCTCTAACATTTGGTCCATGAATGGTAACGGAAAATGGTCTTTACAAGTTGCTTCGTTCAACTTTCGATAGTCGATGCAAACTCTCCATCCCGTGACTAATCTTGTAGGCACCAATTCATTTTCTTCGTTCTTGACAACGGTCATACCACCTTTTTTAGGAACACAATGGACCAGACTAACCCATGGACTATCCGAAATCGGATAAATCAATCCCGCGTCAAGAAGTTTTTCTACTTCTTTCTTGATGACGTCATGGATTTTAGGGTTAACCCTCCTTTGATGTTGGACTGAAGGTTCGTAATCATCTTCTAAAAGGATTTTGTAAGAGCAAAACTCTGGATCTATGCCTCGGATATCAGAAAGTTTCCAAGCAATTGCTTGTTTTCGGTTTTTGAGAACGTTAATGAGTGAGGTCTTTTCATCTTGGCTTAAATCTTTTGAAATTATGACTGGAAGCTTGTTATTTTCCTCTAAAAACGCATACTCGAGATGCGGAGGTAACTCTTTAAGTTCGACTTCGGGAATTTCAACTTTTGGTTCATAAGAAGTAGCATATTCGAGTGAAGACTTTTGTGGTTCAACAACTTTAAGATCTTTTTGAATTCCGGGTGAGTAATCTTCGTGCTTTGGGTGAGGTAATGGATCATTGTTGAGAAGTGTATCGAGAATGAGAATGTCACCCTTGGGATCATAGTACGTAGCATTGAAAACTGGTGAAACTGGTTCATCATCGATTGCTATAAAGGCATCGGCTTCCTCAAAGAGTAGAAAATCGCTTTCATCAAAAGGAGTAAGCGTTGGAGATGAAATGGAAACAATTGGATCGTAATACGGAGAAGGATTGTTGTAAGCAATGGAATCGGAAAATCCAAGTACTTCTTGTGAGTACTCTTCACATGTGACATCGATTAGATCAACCTTCTTCAATGATTCGAGATTGTTGTATGAAATGGAAGGTGCATCACCACATTTAAGGGTTAAAGATTGATCATCATTCCTAAGAGTAATCTCTCCTTCGTAAACATCGATTAAAGCATGAGCCGTCCTAAGAAAGGGTCGCCCGAGTATCAACGGTACTCAAGGATCGGCTATGAAATCAAGCACAACAAAATCGGCTGGAAAGTAGAACTTCCCTACTTTGACAAAAACATTTTCGGCTACACCGGTTGGTTTGGAAATTGTACGGTCGGCTAATTCTAAAACCATTTTTGTTTCAGTTAGGCTTGGGAGTTGAAGCTTTTTCCAAATGGATAAAGGCATAAGATTGATACTAGCACCTAAATCGGCAAGGGCTAAATAACTATCAAACTCTGAAAAATCACATGGAATGAGAAATCGACCGGGGTCACCTAGCTTTTCTGGAAGCTTTTTTAGGACAACCGCACTACAATTTTCATTCAACGGCATTTTGGTTAACTCAATTAACTTGTCTTTGTTATTAAGCATCTTTTTGAACATCGGAGCAAACTTTGGCATATGAATGATAGCATCCGCAAAACTTAGCTCAAAGTGAAGATTACGAAAGATTTCCATAAACTTTGAAGAAAGAATGTCATCTTTTTCACGAATTTTTTCTTTTGCAAGTCTTGACGGGTAAGGTAAATTAGGTTTGGCTTTGTTAGCAACAAAAGAAGGCTCTTCGATTGGCTCTTTGTCTTTGGTTTGTTCTTGGACGAATGGAGGAGGTTGGATGTCTTCGGTGCTTGGTAGCTTGTAGGTTCCATGATCATTCATACGAATCCTTAACAATGAAGTGTAGAATCAAGATGCATAAAATTAAGAACTTTATTGATGATTGAAAGAAATTAAGAGTTGCTACATTGTCTAAAGATGAAAAAAAATATTATGGAGTTGCTATATTGTCTAACCTAATTTTGACTAAACTAGGTGTATTTATACTAACAAGGTTATGCCCATTCAAGGCTTTTGTTGGGCTTTTCAGGCTTTTTCTTTGTCAGCCCAATTACATTAATAAACATTAATTAATTAACCAACTAACGAGCTAGACTTTTGTCTTGTATCTTCGAGTGACCGAAGCTTCTTTGTTCGGGTCCATTTATGTGATCCTAACAATCTCCCCCTAGATGAGGTCATGAGGAGTTGTTTGAAGCTCACTCGTGCTTGTCTCTTTAGCTCGTTGTTGATAGGGTACTTCACTTGTTGTGCTTTGGTATTCTATTTTTAACTCCTTTGATCATGATCTTTAGAAAACTTGAGGTGATGGACTGATCTTGATCTTTGACTGGTTTATACTTTACTTCTCTGAATTACTTTGTGTATCTTCTTTCACTTAGATTTGCCATACGCTGATCTTTAGTTGTCACATGCTCATATTGTTGGAATCTGGAAAGCTTTGAGGGCGGTATCTTCTTTAATCTCATTTAACGTTTAGCATTTCGAAGAGGACATTGATTTTCGGAGATTGTGCGGAGGAAGCTTTGTAATGTAGACTTTCTTGATTTTCTTCAGAATATGTGAGTTAGGATTATGGAGCATGTCTTGCATCGGATACTTTGAATCGTCATTCGCTATGATAGAACAATTTAGACACCAACAAAAATATTTTGTTATGTAAAATCCACTTAATGTGTTCTAGAAAAACATTTTGTGAACACACAAAGGTTTTATATTTTGAAGGGATCAAGTATAGGAAGATTACTCAATCTGGTCGGTTACGTTAACTTGATATCCGTGAGATAATGATTACAGTATGAATACTGCCCTGTGATCAGACTGATTCATTAAAAGAACCTTCTTGAAGGTTTTCCGGCACGGGGACTAAGCTAGTTGCCTCTAATACCTAAGTATCAGATCCCTAATGTTCGCCGTTCTCTAGACCAGATGTCCGAAGACTAACACACTAATAGTATTTCTACTAATAGAATGGTAAAGAGTGAGTCAGTACAGTTACTATCTGCTGACTATACCGTATAATTCCTTGTTTCCAGCATTTTACTTCTTAATACATTAAGTACCGGTAGGAGGCTGTGCAAAAAATGATTTGAAAACATTCGATGTGCTTGTAAAATAAGTTTGGGGCACAAACGAAAGTCCTAAATCAGAATGCTTCTAATGATGTTTTGAAAATATATCCCGAGAAAGATTATGAAGTGCCTTGGAAATTCCAAAACTTGTACAAGCAACATTTATGGAAATCCACTTCACTTAGGGGGCACAGTCCGAAGACAGGCATGGCATTCATACGAATACCCTGGTGGTACAAATCTCTTTCCTCAGCATTCCATAAGGATCACTTTCAGAAACATGAAACAAAAGATTCTTTGTCGGTTATTAAGATTCGTTTGTAAAACACAAACTTTTGGACCTTGACATTTTGATCATATTAACACTTTATGCTCCCCCTACACTATGTGCGTCGATAATCGAAAGAGGTTTAGCCATGCATGGATAGGACTTCGCATTTTAGAAACAATCGAAAACATTAATTATCGTTTACATGTTTAAGTCACATTTTCTCCCCCGATCAAAAGTATGAAACTTGTGAATGGTTTTGATCTAGAATGGACTTAAAATGTATCAATCTCCCCCTCAAAGTATGAGGTGAGGTGAAATAGCACAAATATCAAGTGAGCAATTGAAACAAGACCTTTAGAATACCTAGACAGGAATGATACTGCAATCTGTCTTGAACTTGTAGGCGGTTGGTCGTGTCAATCTTTCAGCAATAGAATCAAGCCAAGTCGTCTTTGACCTGCAAAACTGTTAGTAGGTATGATTATCCCCCTCAAAAACACATGGACCACGTGTCAATGTTTGATTTGGTTAACCCGAACATGTTTGATAAAACAAGTTGTTTATGAGAAAAATGGTTCGGGTCGTAGACAACTTCTTGTCTGTAAAGAAATAATGCACTGAAACGTACACTAAATCTCTGGGTAAGGACGGGTTACAGTTGAAGTAACTGCTCATGCCAGCTAGACTAAAAAAATAATATATATATAATATATTTTTTTTTAAATATACAGGATCAATTGTGAAACACTTGGTTCTCGGAGACAGACTCATCCTGTAGTTCCTTCAGAGTCTCTGGTGACATTTGTTTAACTTTCCAGCAGTGGGAGTAAGTGTGGCGAGCGCTCTCTCGAATGCCTTCGTATAAAATGTCAGCCAGTTGGTATTTAGTTCTCTAGAATATAATCAACAACTTTCCTTTCAACCTGCTCTTTGATGAAGTTGGTGACGGATATCAATGTGCTTGAGCTGGCGTGTTGTAACCACTATTACAGCATAGAGCAATAGCATTTGATTGTCACAATACAGCGGAATTTTGTTGAACGCAAATCCATAGGTCTCTAGTTGAGATGCATCAAGAGGATTTGAGCTCACGCATCTGATAGGGCGGATGTATTCAGCTTCCGTGTGGAGATGGCAGTACTTTCTACTTTTTGGTTGACCAGCTTAACAAGCCGATGTCAAGAAAATCTGAGCTGAACAGAAGTATTCTCCGTGAGTCATGACATCTGGCATAGTCAACATCTGCAAAGCTTTTAGTTCAAAGCGGAGTCCTTCGGATTTACCACAGACCATGTTAAGTTCTTTTAGGTATCGAAAGATCCGACTTTATAGCAGTAAGGTGCATTTCAGTAGTTAGCCTGGTTTCGTGCACACATACAACAGCAAATACTTTATTCAATGTCAGGTTTAGGATGCAACAAGATAATAAGGGAGCCAAAACATACCACGAAATCGTGTTGGATCAATTAGCATTCTCCCTTTTCATCAAGGTTGGGACGCTGCATTGGAGTGTCAAATTGGTGTGCATGATGTCACAAACCCAAGCTTTTTCACAGATTTCCTGAGCATATTTTGGATTGGTGATAAAGGAGCCTCTGGGATTTTGAGAAACTTGCAATCCTAAAAAGAATGACATTTGTCCCATCATCGACATCTTGAAAGTTGAGTTCATTTCAAATGCAAATAGTTTGCAGGCTTTGGGGTTGGTAGAGGCAAAGATAATATCATCTACATATATTTGTACCAGTAGAAGATGTTTGCCTGTTTTTCTCGTGAAGAGTGTAGGATCGACCACGCCTTTTGTAAATCCTGACTTGATTAGAAACGCTGATAGCTTGTCATACCACGCACGTGGAGCTTGTTTAAGCCCATAGAGAGCTTTCTTGAGTCGGTACACATGCGATGGATGCTCTGGATCTACAAATCCTTCTGGTTGACTAACATAGACAACTTCATTCAGTTCGCCGTTGAGGAAGGCGGTTTTTCACGCATTGGCAGATGACATGTTCTACTCGCTGCTTGTGAGCAATGTGAGTCTGATCGCTTCTAATCTAGCAACCGGAGTAAATGATTCTTCAAAATCAATACCAGCTTCCTGACGATAACCTTTCGCCACTAACCGAGCTTTGTTCTTCAAGACGTCTCCATATTCAATTTTGAAAATCCATTTGAGCGGGATGATAAGAATATTATCTGGACAGGGTACAAGTATCCATACATCTAGACGTTCAAACTCATGAATTTCTTCCTGCATAGCCTCAATCCAGCACGAGTGCTCTAAGGCTTGCTTGTAAGTCTTTGGTTCAACATGAGTTAAGAATTCATTGAAGAAACACCACATTGCGTCGGTTTCTAGCTGTTTCCTGGTAGAGACAGGTCGATCTTTATCCCCAATAATGTTTTCAAGCGGATGTGCTTGAGTCCACTTTTGCACGTGAGGTAATTGGTTGTTGGGAGTAACATCGATATTGGGACAGGTTGAGAAGATGCTTCTGAACCGGTTTCAGGAGCATTATAGGTGTCAAACACATTACTGTCAACATGATCGAACAGTGTTTCAACATCAGAATCACTAGTGTCTGGTAGAGGTATTTGATGAGGCAAGAGGCTTTCAGTAACTGCAGGAGCGCCTTCTGAGATAACTGTTGTGGAAGGTGAACCATTGGCATTCTCGGGTGCCGGGACATTAACTGGAGTTATCGGAACAACCGGAGGTATCGGAACAACCTCATCATCATCAAACCATTGAAACAAATCGTCTACCTGTTTCTTTGTAGGAGGGACACTAGGTGGTTCTGGGTCTTTTACTAGTGCAGAACGGCTGCGTCCTGACTGTAAAGCAGTAAGTTCGAGTTCTGTACTGTTTGGCACAGAAGTCATTTGTTGAGGTGCGAGGCCTGAACTGGTTTGAACAGACGTCAACCCTTCGGTAAGTTCATCGAAAGCAACATGAACGGTTTCCTGAATCTTGCGCGTTCTTTTGTTGTAGATTCGGTACGCCTTCTTGGTGGGTGCATAGCCAACAAATATACCTATATCTGCTTTCGCCTTGAGTTTACCAACGTCATCGTAGTCATTGGTAGGATAGCACAGGGATCCAAATACTCAGAAGTACTGTAGATTAGGTTTCTTTCCCTTCAGCAGTTCATAATAGGTCTTTCCATGAAGCGTGTGTACAAGAGATCGATTAAGAGTACACGCAGTGGCTACAGCTTCAGCCCATAGGAACAGTGGAGCTTTCGCAAAGATGAGCATAGTACGAGCAGCTTCCATAAGAGTTCGGTTCCGTCTTTCGACAACGCCGTTCTGTTGTGGAGACCGAGGTACGCTTGTTTCATGAGAAATACCAACACTCTCAAACCATCCGTCGAGTGTCTTATTCACAAACTCCGTTCCATTATCTGTTCTGACGAAGCGAACAGTTGCATTAAGGGCTCGTTGAGTCTTCACAATAAACTTCTCAATCACTTGAGGAGTTTCATCCTTTGTTCGAAGAAATCTTACCCATCCAAATCTGGTGTAATCATCCACTATCACCAAAACATACTTCTTTCCGTTGATACTTTCTGTTCTCATTGGTCCGCAGAGGTCCATATGTAGAGTATGGAGAACTTCAGTATTGGTGTTTTCCGTCTTTAGTGGATGTGATGCTTTCTTGCTTTTACCTAGCTGACAAGATGGACACAAATGGTCTTTGTCATATTTCACTTGGGGTAATCCTTTGGACTAGTTTTTCCGGGAGTCAATTATTCAATATCCAAAATTCAGATGTTCAACGACGAAGCCATAACAATGGACTTCGTTGTGAGGTTTTGTAAGCAAGCAAACTGGTGAAGCTGACATCATATCATTCAGTGAGATGGAGTACAGGTTGGTTGTGTGAACCTTTGAGTAGATCTACCATATGTAGTTGCGGATGTACATGATGCTGTCGGGACATGCAAATTCATAAAACCTCCATCACAAAATGTCCTATGAAAATAGGTTTGTGCTTAAGTCCTTCAACATATTAAGACTCGAGAGTCTGATAGTGTCACCCAGTTTATAATCACCATAGCCAACGATAGCTTGCATATCATCGTTGCAAATCTCACTGTACCAATGAACTTTTCAAAAAGTTGTTAAGACGTGACGATCACCGCGTCATATGTCTTGCGACATCCAGAATCAAGATACCATAGAACAATTTGTAATTACCTGCGATAACACAAACATTATTACGGTGATAGGATGCCCTGATGGGTTTTTGGTTAGTTAACAATCAAAAATACCAGAGATTCCCTTTGGTACCTGCTTTGATCACTAAGTTTATGATCAGTTTGCACCTAGAGACCATAGTTATTTTGGGGCTAGAACTAACACGCGGGGTTAGTTTATTGGCATATCAGTAGGTTCCATGATCCTAGTTAAAGGTACTTCTAAACAATGAGAAATGCCTCCAGTGGGCTTCCCACTGAGGCTTGCTATATAGCAAAGGTTTTGTAATCGGTTTCCAGACTCTCTTAATTGGTTCATTCTTTCTGGGTTGGCGTTTAAAACGCCTTAGTCTGGTGGGGTTTAACATTCAGCAGAACCATCACACATAAACCAAACAATTCAGTTTTGATTTGCAAAAAACCAAAGATTTGTTACATGCACCAACAAAACATTGTTCCAAGTCTGAATAGAAACAGAATGTTACAATGCAAATTAGGAATTAACTCGATTCCTTTTTATTCAAAGTCCTATGGTGTGGCTTCTACTCTCCTCGCAATTCGCACTCTTAACCAGCAAAGAACTATGGAATCCGAGGCTATCATAGGTAACCCCGGCTCTCTTAAGGCCACCGTTTGGTTAGCTCAGAAGTGGGGTTTACTCCTGTAGACATAGGCACACTCACACGTTTTATTTGTTTATTATGAATGCATGCTGGGTTAGCATCAAAGTCTAATAGCTAACATTAGAGATGCTGATAGTTGCCACTATTATCAACATGCCTTATGTGTTATGCTAGAAGCCCCGGCCTAAATTTCGCTCCCCCTCCTCGCATTCGCACTCTTAACCGGCAAAGAACTATGATTCCGAGGGGCTCTCTTAGGCACAGTTTTGCTGGCTCCAGAAGTGGGTTTTACTCCTGTAGACATAGGCACACACACGTTAGTTTGCTTATTAGGATGCACTACTGGTTTTTGAGTTGGTTTGAGTGAAGGTCTGGGGGGTTCACTGAAAGTTACTTGCTTCTTCTTAGGTAACGGGGTTGGTTTGACCCAGTTAGCACGTTTGGGTGGTGGAATATACTTAGAACCTAAGTTGTACATTCCTGGAGCAAGCACTTTGGGTGTCTCAGAGGTTGAAGGTCCACTACTTGTTGTACCAGTCACTTGGGCTTGCAGCTTTGTATGTTGTGTAGTTAAGGCACTTAGCTTTTCAGTGTACGCAGTACGTGAGTGAGTATTCGCCTGTGACAGTTCATCATACCGTCTTTTCAGACTCACGTTTTCTACCTTAAGGCCATCTAGCTGAATCCTAAGGGAGGTAATCGTATCTTTCAACTGAATTCTGTCAGTTTCTAATGCCTGTTGGTCACAACTACCTTCAGTGGAACCTACATTCAACACCTTCATGATGTTGATCTGAGCATCTAAATTCCTGATAGTGTCATCTTTCCCTTGAAGCTGTTTTCTTAACTTGTTAATTTCAAAAATTGCATTGGAGGCACTAGAAGTGTCTATGCACTGTTTATAGTTTTGAAATTTAAGTTGTAAATCAATATGGGTCTTTTGTAAATGAGAGTTACGTTTCTCAGATTCAATGACCATCTTTTGTTGTTTTAAAACTTCAGCTTCAAGTTCAAGAACTTTAGTGTGTTCCCTATCGCATGCAGATCTAAGATCTTCGCAAAGGCAATTCGAACTAGGGGGCACAACAATATCGGAAGTAAGCACAATAGAGCAGATATCTTTTTCTAAACATTCAGCAATTAAGCAGTCATTTTTGATTAAAAGATTTTTCTTCTCTATGGTCAGGTTCTTGTTATCAAGAACACATCGTTCATACTCCGCATCCAAGTCATCAAAAATCTGTTCATATTCTTTTACTTCTCTGAAAATTGTTTCATTTGCAGATTGAATGTGTTTTTTGAAATGCTCATAAAATGGTACCAGTTGTTGTTCAACAAACTGTTTTGCATAATCATAACACCATTCAGAAACATAGTCTGGTTTTTGTGTTGTTCTTTCTTTTATGATACCTTCAAATTGAGAAAAAACAGCATTAACCTTTTGAAGATTAGCCAGAACTTGACTTGGAGGTGGACGTGTATGAATAAAGGGAGTGACAGGTCTATCTGGGTTACTAGCTTGACTAGCAATTTCATTGGCAGGAAGCCAATACGCCTGTTCTCGGGACAGTTCCTGTTGAGGAACAAACTTAAGGGCATTTAGCTTCTCATAGAAGCCATTCTCGGGTCGAACATGCCCTGGTTTTTCGTTCATCTTTTTCATGCTAACAACTTGGTGAACCAAGACCTCTTCACTATCCCATATACTAACGGGGTGGTGAGTGGGATGCAAAAGGGTATCAGCATCATACAAAACAGGTTGAGCACGCTTGGCCATATAACCTAGACCTGGGTTGCGAGTGCCTAGGATGTCCTTGTGCAAGTCATCGGTTGCTTTTATAGGTTTCTTTGAAAGCATTGGAATAGTTTGTGTTGGCATGTTAAATCTTTGCAACATGTCTCTTGCAACTTTGTTAGCATTTTTTAAACAAACTATTTCATCTAGATAACTATCAGCGAGTTCCTTTTTCTCAGATAAAATCTTTTCTTTTTCAGATTGTAAAAGTGTAATTGATTTATCTTTTACTGAAAGAGCAGATTTAAGCAACACGTTTTCTTGCTCAAGTTCAGCGTTACGCTTGTTACGCTGAATCACTAGGGCTTGTTCCTGTCTAACTTTGTTTTCAAGATCAAGTTTGACCTTTTGGGTATCTAGACGACATATTTCTTGCTTGCATTGAAGAAGCTCATTTTTTAAGTTTTCGTTGTCCAAGCATATCTCCTGATTATCCTTAGCATGTCCGTCTAGTTTGGTTTGCAGGTCAGTTAAAATGGCAATCATAGACATTTTATCAGATGTATCAGCAGATATCTCAGTTGGAACACGTTGGGCTTCTTTGTCAAGAAGATACTGATCATACGAAATCGTATTTTCATCAATCTCATTCTCAGCATCGAAGTCCGAATGTTCTTCCTGTTGCATCTCCTGACTCATCTGATCATTCACATTATCAAAGATTTCATTGTCATTGGAGTGTACCTCATTGACTTGACTGTTGGTGGCACTGGTGGATGACAAGTTGGCCATGAAAGCGGCAGCAGCATTGGGGCTTTCATCCACGTCTGAATCATATGCATCCTCATGATTGACTTCGAAGATATTTGTTGTAGTCATTGCCAGAGGTTGATCATAGGGAGCAGTACATTCCACATCGGCGAGGAATGCTTTAGCTTCTGCATCAAGACTAGCTCCCTTTTCTTGTGCTTCCATGAGCAGCATCTTATCTTTGAAGTACTGAGAATCCTTCGCTCTCTTTGGTTCTTTGCACTGTCTTGCAACATGTCCTTCACCTCTGCAATTGTAACAGATCACCTTCTTGCCTCGAGCACCTGTATTGCCAACATTACCTGGAGCTTTCCTCTGAACCGGTTCAGTAACAATCTGACCATCATGCACCGTAGCATGAGTTTTGGAGTTGGAAGAAGTCCGGAGCTGGTTGTTGGTTGGTGGAAACTGCTTTTGGAAACCACTTAAAAGATTAGCAATCTGAGTCATAGTGGCCATCAATGCGTCATTCGGAGACTGAGCAGTAGGTTGAGAACTTGAAGTTGAGGGTGATGGAAGAGCAGGTGCAGATGTGGTGTGAGCAACATACGCCAGTGGATCAACAATACTTTCAGACTGCTCCTGTTTCTTGAGTGTCTTTTTGGCATGAGGCTCATATGCTTTGAGATGAGTATAGATCTGAACATAAGGTATGGTTGAGATATCCATGTTCTGTTTGACATTAGTCACATACTTATCCCAATAGGCCGGAAGGTTGTTGACAAACTTGGTGTTCATCTGATGAGTTGGAATGTTGAGCTGAGTAATCTTCATGTCATTCACAAGCTTGTGGAAACGCACAAAGTAGTCATGAATTGATTCGTTTCCAATAGCACGAAAGCGTTCGTACTCATCAAACAGATCTTCCTTCCTTTGTTGAAGAGTCCTACCTGATCCTTGCATAAGCAACTCCACATTATCCCAAATCTCCTTTGCAGTGCTTGTTTGATTTAGGATGTTGAAGATGTGTCTGGGAAGACCTTGACTAAGAATGATTTCAGCTTGAGTATCAGCCATCTCAAGTTTGTTTTCCTCTTCATTGAATTCGTATCAAGTTTCTCTCGGTGCGGGTCAACAAGTAGAACCAGTAGGTGGAGGATCAGTGATCATAGGGTGAGGTGTAGGTCATTCTGATGGATTCCCATAATCAGCTTGCATGGGTTTGCCTACGATGTACATGTGTATACGAATTCTTCATGTATTCGTAATCATTTTCAACAAATTGGTTGACGAGAATTCGGGACCCTGCCTGCATTTGTTTCTTCATTGGTTGCCATTGAATAAGTTTGTTTATGAATGATCTGATCTTAAGTGATTGTTGATTTATGACTTGGTTTGAGGTTTATGATTTTCGGGTAAATTTTTAAACAGTAAAATGCTAGTTTAAGGCCCTAAATGACTCCGAATGGCCTAAAAATGACAGGGCTCTCGCTCAAAGAGTAGGAGTCTTGACCGTTGGGACGTTTCCTAGCTTGTGTAAAAATTTCAGAACAATCCGGCACAAAAATTATTTTTGCGGCAAATCAAGCAAAATGCAACTTAGGTTGATCAAAACGCAATGAACTTGGGTCAAAACGCAATGAACTTGTCGAAAACGCAATGACACTTGTAGTCAAAACGCAACATAGCTTGAGGTCAAAACGCAATGATATTTGTTGTCTAAACGCAATGATATCTTAGCAAAACGCAACCTTTTTATGAGCCAAAACGCAACAAAGCTTGTCAAAACGCAATGGATTGTCAAAACGCAACAAAGGTTTGTCAAAACGCAATGCCTAGAAAATTTTGGCAGCGTGACGTTTAGTCAAAACGCAAGAGTGGTTCTTCAAAACGCAACCTGTTATATAAAACGCAACACGATATGCCTGCACAAAACGCAATGCTTTTTATCAAAACGCAATGCATAAATTTTTTTGCCAGCATGACGTTTAGTCAAAACGCAGTAGTAATCTTCAAAACGCAACCTGTATATCAAAACGCAATATGAAGATGCTCAAAACGCAATCAAGAAAAACTTGATATATCCAAAACGCAACCAAGAAACATCTTCTAACTTTTATCTAGGCTACGAAATAAGTTATATAACCACGAATATAAATGTAAACACTTGTGCTAGACACGAAAGTACAAGTCTTTAATCATATAAGCCACGAATTTAGACTCAAACCATGGTTGCTTTGTGTTTTTGTTCGAACCAACAAAAAACAAAAAAAATAGGTCACGAAAATTTTGTAAATCCACAAATAGTTTGCCAATTCAATTCGAATTTCGAACGAAAGGATGAACAATAACAATCACGAAACGAATTTTTCTTGTCTCCCTTTTTTTTATGAATTCGATCAAACAAACAAAAATAAAAAATAAAACAAACAATCACTTTTGGCTCTGATACCAATTGTAGGATCCCTAGATCATTCCATTGATTAATCACAAGATCAATAGCACAAAAGATTAAACATTAAAGAACTTTTTGATTGAAAGAAACAAGAGTTGCTACAAACCCTAAAGATGAAAAATATTATGGAGTAGCTAACCTAAAAAAGAAAATAAAAAAGGCTTTATATAGCCTTACAATAAGGCCTAAAGTGGCCGGCCCCTATGGGCTTTGAATGGGCCATTTCAGGCTTTTTCAATAAATGCCCAATTACATTAATTAACATTGTCTTTCGAGCTAGTAAACGTTGACCAATTTTCGTCTACTTTCGAGTGTCCGAAACTTCTTTGTTAGACGGATTTTCATATCTCTAACATACTGCTACTCAAGAAACATCTCCTATGAACAATATGATGAATGATGATTTCATTCCCGACGAACAAGTACATTTGTCTGATGATGAAGACACCGGGAATGATCACCTACCAAAATCTGACTTGAGAAAAGACTGGTGGAAACTACTCCCTGAAGAAGAAAGACCAGCAACTCCTGAACCTGCTTGGACCATCCCTTCTTCCAATGTGTCAGATGTTGAGAACAACTGGGCTTCTGCGTTGGTTTCAACCTATGAACCCCCTGCTGAGAACTCATTGCTTGCAAAGACTGGAGACATGAAGACCTTCATGAACTGGTACAGCCAAAAAGTAAACAAGACCGTGCTTACACAAGCAGACTTCGACGGGCAGGCATATGAAGTTGTTAAAGCTTTATACCCAAATGTCAAAACGAGTTTTAAGTGTGCTAAATCATATTCTCGATACCTAAACCATAAAATTTGATTTTCAGGGGAGAAAAAGAGCAGAAGAGGTCGAACAACGCGATTAATTCCATAAGAGACAACGTGTAAATTCTTATACTCTTGTAATCGTTCAGTTTTTTGTATCATTCGTTAACTCGGTTAGTTTACCTTGGCCTAAATCATTACTTTTGTATTCAATTATGACGTGATGCTAATAACCTTCTGGTATTAGCCTTTTTATATGAAGATCTTAATGTTTGGTTTGTTTATCTCGATTTCTTAATTTATCGTTGATTGCTTGTTTATGTTTATCAATATATACTTGTTTACGTGCTTTTGTATGCGACCTATCATTCAACTGGATCTAGTGATACGGACCAAGTAATCTTGACGCCGGGATAGCTTTCTATATAGTGATTTATACATCTAGACCAATAGGATCATAATTAACGACCTATCTTTGCCCTTAGATTATGAGCTTAGTTGGACCATAAGGTGACCTTGGTATCAACGAGTACGTTCTCGATTAATTGGTAAAGACTTGGTTAGTGGACTACTAGTGTATGAATTACCATTAAGCAGTAAGTGGGTAAAGTCTCTATGAGCCAGGGTTTAACAAGAGCACCATTGCTTTAATCCCTAAGATAGATTATAATTAGTAAATACGGATGCTTTATGCAGATGCCTTTAATTGTGACAGAATTCTGTGTGTCTAGGTCTTAGGAAGAAAGTACGCCTAAGTCTTAAGAATGATATGCCGCCTCGAGATAAGTAATCATTGCACTAATAAACAAACCAACGCTCTAATTGGATTTTAATAATGGTTTAATACAATTTTCTTATATTTAGATAGACCGCTCTTTTATCTTTTGTTAATTTGCTTGCATGTGTTTTAGTGTCTTGAATTGGTTTTAGTCACCACAAAACCTGTGCCAGTCTCTCAGGCTAAAAACCCCCTTATCCCTTAGATTTAGGATTAACATAGGTTTAGCATAGTGATGTGTTTTAAAAGCTTTAAATTTATAAGATAAAATACTGGACAATTATATTGGGAAAACACAACGGGTAAAAGTATAACCCACGTATGTAGTATAATCTTTTTTAGGTAAGACCAGGTCGTCCACTGGATTAAGTAGAAAAAAAAAAAAAACCCCCCCAAAAAAAAAATGTTTAAATAATCAGAAAGAAAATAGACTTTAACAATTTTGAAAATAACTTTAGTTTTATCAATGATAATAAAGATGACTACTCGGATAGTTGAGAATAATTTATAAGTGTTGGAAATGATTTGACCTTGAAGATGGGACTTTAATTTATAAAAATGATTTCTCGTCAGAAAACGTTTTTACGAACTAACTTGATTAACTTTATGACTTATATTTAGTTAACTAGACCATTGTGTCACTCAAATAATCTAGTTATTATTATATCAAAGCTTATTTTGTTTATCAATTTACGAAAGTGGATTTTCTCTAGTACAGTCGTTAAAGACCATAAGACTAAATCTTTTAAAACCACATAGACCATAACGGATCTTTTGACACTATCCGATATGATTATAAATATAAGTTGATAAGCAAAATAGATAAGATAAGAAATATACGGTTTGCAAACCATAAGCTTAGATTAAGCGATCAAGATCATATTCAAACACTTATTCATTTTCGTAACTTACGAGTAGTCATGAGAGATTTAGCCTCTCATGGCTAAGGAGTTCATAACAAAAGCACACTTTACATAAACTTCCATTATTTCAACAACTAGGTAAGAAAACTTCTTCGTTCTTGATCGTTAGATCTTTTTCTTCAAAGGAAAAGGTGTTTCTTGGTGTTTTGGTGAAAGGAGGGAAAGTATGTGTGTGTAAAATGGGATAGAATGTGAGGAATGATTGTGAGGAGGGATGCTTTGAGGATGAAAATTCGTCCTCAATTTATAGGCAAGATTGGGTGCAAAGTGCGGCACACTTAGGAAAAAGTGCGGCGAACTTCGGGAGTTAATGCGATTACATTTAATGACTTTTACTGGAAGTGCGGCGAACTTACAAATAAGTGCGGCGGTTTTGAGGGATAATGTAGGTGCATTTATTAGACTTTATTCTTCAAACTTTCTGGGAAATTGTGTCGGGAGCGGTTGAGTGTATGCTGGGTCGCACATGTAAAACAAGTGCTGGGATTTAGGTTTCATGGGAAAGTGTGGCCGCTCTAATATAGCAAGTGTCACGGACTTCTTGAAATTTGGCTAGGAAATCTTTTTCTTTTCTTGTTATTCGTTCTATCAAAGTATAGATTCATGAGCTTGGGTTCTCTAGAGTCTTCAAGTGAACCTATAGGCAATTTAAGCGTTATTAAGTACCAAAAGTTCACGAGAAATGATAGAATAAACATAAAATAATGCCATAGAAACATGTATAATTTGGGCGTTATCAAATCCCTCTACACTTAGCTTATTGCTTGCCCTCAATCAATGGAAGCGAAAAAATAAAATCATTTGTCGTGACATGGAGAAAATTTAGATTTTAAGAGGTGTTGCATATTAGATAATTTTTAGCATAGGACATTAACATAGCGCCTCACATAGGGATAGTGTTTGATTTTAAATTCACTCAGCCACTCAGATAGGTTTAAATATGTTTTTGTAAAGAACACTCAATTTGCACAGACATAATCTAGACAACTACCATAGGCTTGTACTTAACACATAAACCTGACCGAAGGGTGGAACTTGGGTACTAGAGAGGATCCAATCTTCATGCACCGAACATAAGTCTTTATTTCTTTTGAACTATTATAACTCATATAGAACTTTTTTTTTCTTCATGATTACAACTAAGGCTTAGCACAAAACTTTCTTCATTCAACTTTTAGATATTTCAACAACATAGCATTATAAGGAGCACTTGCGAAAATAAGAACTTTGCGAGATACATTTCATGTGATAGGCTTCGGTCGAGTAAATGATGATTAAGCACAAGTTCTAGAGCTTCTAAATTACCGGCTCTCTCAAAATTAATTTTCAATCAAACACCATGTTCTAGAATAGGTGACAAAGACCATAAGTTCACATCCGTAACGACGGAATAGACACATATGACTGCAATCAAACCTTAACTCGAACAAGCTAAAAGGCATCAATTATCTTAGGTACCAAAGGTGGATACCCGAATATTTTTAAGGCTTAGATTTCTCACAATTTAGTGGACTGGGGTGTGCTAGCTATAATGTCAATCCGGTTGGACTTGCCTTACTAAGAGCAATTTTTAATTTCAAAACATATAATAAAATATTAGTTAGAAAATTTTTTAATAGGGCAAACATAGAGGGATATGATTAATTTTTCTTATTTGGCTCTCCTCCACACTAAGTTGAACATTGCCCTTAATGTGATAACTGATAATAGAGATAAAATAGGGAAAATTAAAGGAAAACGATACTTCTTGGGGCATAGAGAAATGCATAGCTGTAAGCTAATCTTGAGCATACGTCGTAATTTTCCACATTATTTAAGCTAGAGTACCTGCTTAAGAGTAAACAAAAGCACACAAAGAGAAAATATATTTGTTGATTTTAAAAATATATATATAAAAGATATTAGTAGAAGAATGGAGGAGGAACTCCTCCACACTTAAGTGAAAGCACGGGTTGCCTCCCGAGAAGCGCTTAATTTTTAAGAGAGTCGTTAGCTAGACTCGTATTTCGGGGGTCATTTGTTTGGGAAAAAGGAAGTGACTGCTTCCCTTGGATCATTATCTTCTTCGTGATATAGTTTGAGTCGGTGGCCATTGACTATGAACGTCTTTCCATCTTTTCCATAAAGTTCAACATATCCGGATGGATATTGATGTTTCACTACATAAGGTCCCAACCATCGAGATCTAAGTTTTGGTTGTTTAAATTTGTACTTTGAGTGAAAGAGTAGGACTTTATTTCCTTGTTTGAATTCCTTTCTCATTCTTAATTTTTTGTCATGCCAGACTTTGGTTCTTTCCTTGTATAGACGAGAGTTTTCATATGCTTGTAATCTAAGTTTTCAACTCGTGCAATTGGATCATTCTTTTCTCAACCTGGCAGCGATTAAATCTGGGTTTGCAAAGTCTTTGATGCCAGTTTGCACGGTGTTCAATTTAAAATTGGTAAATGGCAGTTCTTTCATATATTTGTTTGTCTGTGTGTACCGGTAGGAGTTTTGTAGGCAGGGAAAAGCCATAGAGCATCATCAAGTTTTCTTGACCAAATAGCAGGATTGTCTTTAACAGTTTTTTCAAGAATTCTTTTAAGAGCCATGTTTGTGTTTTCAACTTGACCACTGGTTTGAGGGTGATAAGATGTAAAGAAACGGTGATTAACTCCATATCTTTTCATGGTTTTTTCCATTATTTTGTTACAGAAGTGGGTACCTCGGTCGCTGATTAGAGCTTTGGGCATTCCGAAACGGCAAAATAGCTTCTTCAGAAAGGTGATTACTACTCGGGCATCATTGGTTGGTAAAGCTTGAGCTTCGGCCCATTTAGATACGTAATCTACGGCGACTAGAATGTATTCAAACTTATATGATTTCGGGAACGGTCCCATAAAGTCGATACCCCATATGTCGAAAATTTCACATACTTAATGTTGTTTCAAGGGTTATCTTCATCACGTTTTGATATTTTTTTGTCCTTTGGCATGCTTCACATAAGCGGACTAGAATATGAGCCTCTTTGATGATTGTTGGCCAGTAAAATCCTGAATCAAGGACTTTTTAGCAGTTATGTTTGGTCTATAATGTCCACCTGTTGATCCGTGGTGACATTTATCTAAAATGGTTCGGGTTTCTGGTCCAGATATACAACGTCTGATCATACCATCGGAACATACTTTGAAAAGGTAAGGTTCCTCCCAAAAGTAGTGTTTGAGGTTAGAGAAAAATTTATTCTTTTGTTGATATGTCATCCCTTTTGGTATAATATTACCGACTAGGTAGTTTGCAAAGTCCGAACCCTAGGTTAGTTCTTTGGTGTTGATTTTCCTTAAGAGTTTCTCCGAGAAGTTATCTCGACTTCCAATATCATCACTGTCTCATTGTTTTTCAAGTAGGATAGTGATCGGTGCCACATTTTGGTACCTTTGTTCTATCTTTGAGTTTTCTATGTCGAATTCTTGTAGAAGTAAGATCCATCGAATAAGGCGTGGTTTAGCATCTTGCTTTTTGAATAAGTGCCTTAGAGCTGAATGATCGGTATGAACAATAGTTTTTGAAAGAATAAGATAGGATCTGAATTTGTCAAATGCAAAAACTACAGCCATAAGTTCTTTTTCGGTTACGGTGTATTTTTGTTGAGCAGAATTAAGGGTTTTGCTTGCGAAGTAGATCGGGTGAAAGTTTTTACCATCTTTTTGACCTAAGACGGCTCCTATAACAAAATCACTTGCATCACACATAAGTTCAAACGGAAGATTCCAGTTTGGGCTAGATTACAAGGAGCAATGTGATAGTTTCTCTTCAATGATTCAAAAGATTTGACATTCATCGTCGAAATCTAAATGGAGTATCTTTTTCGAGCAGTTTAAGTTATAGCTCAGGAGCTATTTTCGAGAAGTTCTTAAGGAAAACGTCGTTAAAACCGGCATGTCCAAGAAAGCTTCTAACACCTTTGATATTAGTAGGGGTGGAAGTTTTGAGATCAAATCGTTTTTGCTTTGTCGGACTTCAAGTCCTGCACTGGACACCTTGTGTCTGAGCACAATTCCTTCTTTGACCATGAAATAACTTTTTTCCCAGTTTAGGACGAGATGAGCATCTTTACAACGTTGGAGCATTTTATCAAGGTTGTTTAGGCATGTGTCGAAAGAGTTTCCAAAGACGGAGAAATCGTCCATGAATACTTCGACTGATTCTTCGATCATATCGTAAAATATTGCCAACATGCACCTTTGAAATGTGGCAGGACATTACATAACCCGAAAGGCATTCGCCTATAAGCGTATGTGCCGAAAGGACACGTGAATGTTGTTTTTTCTTAATCATTAGGATCGATAGGAAATTGAAAATACCCAGAAAAACCATCGAAGAAGCAGAAATATTTATTTCCTGCAAGTCTTTCTAGCATTTGATCCATAAATGGTAAGAAATTGATCTTTGCGTTGCTTTATTGAGTTTACGATAATCGATGCATACTCGCCAACCTGTTAATGGTTCTTGTTGGAACAAGTTCATCATTTTCGTTGGTGACAACTATAATACCACCTTTCTTTGGTACACAGTGGATAGGGCTAACCCACGGACTATCGGCAATTGGATAAATTATACCGGTATCCAAGAGTTTTACGATTTCTTTTTTGACAACTCTCCTGCATGTTCGGGATATAACTTTTTCTTTTTGGAAAAAGGGTTTCTTATCATCTAGAAGTTGTATCTTGTGTTTTCAAAATGATGGGTAAATACTAGGAATATCTGTTGTTTTCAAGCAAAGGCTTGCTTGTGCTTTTTAAGAACAGATATGAGTTTGTTTTTCTTTTCTTTGGATAGCTGAGATGATATGATAACAGGAAGAAAAGAGGGTTCTTCCAGGAATACATATTCTAGATTATCAGGAAGGGGTTTAAGTTCGAGATCCGTAGGAGGTTCTTCGAGAGATATTTTGATCTTATAATCAGTATTGATGGTGATTTTTACAAATGGTGGATCTTCGGTATCGGATTCAGAGTCAGAGTTTTCATCGGCAGTCATTGCCATGAATTCATCAAATTCAGCAAAGATTTCTTATTTTGTTTTTTTTTTCTTCGAGAAGGGTTCCTTTAATGGAATGAAGAATTTTACTACCTTCGTCTAGAAGAGCGTCAAAATCTTCTTCTAAGATTTCATCGATGACATCGATACTGAAACAGGTATCATCGTTTGAATAGGAGTGTTTCATTGCAGAATCGATATTGAAAATCATTCGTTCAGTTCCAACTCCAAGGTTGAGTTGTTTCTGTTTAACTCGATTTACTGCATCAGCAGTGTGAAGAAAGGGTCGTCCCAAGATGAGTGGAACTTTACTATCTTCTTCTATTTCAAGAATAACAAAATCAGCAGGAAAGGTGAATTTACCAACTTCAACGAGCATATTTTTAGCTATTCCAACAGGGTATTGGAATGATCTGTCGGCTAATCTTACGCTCATTTTAGTAGGTTTAAGATTTTCGAAAGATAATTTGGCATATAGTGAATATGGCATAAGGTTAATGCTAGCACCAAGGTCGGCTAAGGAATTGCATGAGAAAGTTTTGTTGAAAATACATGGAATAAGAAAACTTCTGGGGTCTCCGAGTTTAGGTGGAACTTTGTTTTGGATCATTGTTGAACTTTCGTCGCTTAAGAAAGCGACAGAAATTTGTTTGATTATTTTGTATTGTTTCTTTATGAGTTCCTTGAGAAATTTTCCATAATTAGGCATTCCGGCCAAGACATCGATAAGAGGTACATTGATTCGAACTGCGCGGATTACGTCGAGAAATTTTCCGTATTGAGCTTCCATTTTTTCTTTCCTTAGACGTTGAGGATACAGGATTTTTGGTTTGTATGGTTTGGGTAATGTAGTTTCCTTGACTGGTTTTGGATTTTGAATTTTCGGTTGTGGTGTAGGTTCTTCGTCTTCTTCATCGCTATCGTCGAAATTGATAGGGTTTTCAGAATTAGTTTGTTGATCATTTGAGTTCACTGGTGGGTTGTAGGATTTACCACTTCTTGTGAATACGACATTCACATGCTCATTGCGAGATTGTGGTGGTTGGTAGGCTTTGGAATTGTGTCCTTTTGGGTTTGGTTAAGTGTTACTAGGAAGAGATCCAGAAGGTCGACCAAATTTCTTGTAAGCAAGTCTGTCGAACTTGGTTTCAAGATTTTGAATTGAAGCTTGATGATTTTTGGCTACGGTTTCGAGTTGAGTTTTAAGATCTATGAACGTTTCTTTGACGAAAGCGTTGGTCGATTGCTGAGATTTCATGAAATCGTTGAATTGTTTTTGAAGATCGTATGGTTTATCATCAGTATTGGATCGGTAGTTGTCTCGATTGTAACTACTTCGTTCGTTTGAACGCCAATTATCGCGATTCGAGTCTCGGTTGCGGTAATCATTGTAAAAACGAGTCTTACGAAAAGTTTGCATGAATTTAGCTTCCTCCTCACGGGACATAGGTATATCATCTTCATCAAGATCGGGTTTTGTTTTTTTAGCATGGGTTTGGAGTTCTTTATACTGAGCATCCATTTTCAGGGTCATGGCATCTCTAATAATATGGCTCAACATCTTTTTCATTTTACCATACCTCCGGATCGGTTGTTCTAAGGGTGAATCTTATGTTAACTGTAGGTCCTTATAAACAGGATCTGAATGAGCCTTGAATGACTATAGGAGACAATGATTGTGAATATAAATATTGACGCGGAATATCAACACCTATACCAAGACGAATACAAGAACAAATACTAAATTGCTTTTACTATTACTATTTGATTGCAAATGCTCAATCAACTAATTATGTTACAATACTATACTACGTTCCTTTTATAATCTTAAGGAACCCTAAATACGTTAAGAGATAATGCTTATCTCTTCCTATATCAACGTACTAGATAACTATTACTTATAACTAAAACAGACTTAACTATTTGACCAAACAGTATTAACTTTAATACTGCCAGGCTTAAGTTTCTACTAGCAGACTTAACTTGGTCTACCAGTACTAACTTTAATACTGACAGTACTAACTAATCATCTATCAGTACTAACTATAACTAACAGACTTAACCTTAATACTAACAGTATTAAGTCTATTTACAATATTTTTCCTAACAACTTATGCTTAACTTGGGCTGAAATTAGCACTTCTTGGTAAGCATCATTGAAAGTGTGTATTTCATACAGCATTAGGAAACCATAAGCTAAAAAAATATACCAAACACCCCTTAACAACAAAGATTCAATAGAGAAAGGAATAACAAGATATGTCTCATGATTCATTTTGCACTGTCATGGTAACGTGATTATGAACAATAATATTTTGCATCCTTAATTTCTTAGTTTGCCAAATTCTATGTTTATTCTATGCAATTGTCTTCTGCGTACTATTCCTTAAAGAGCCGTTATCGTGAGCTTCTTGGGAGCCACTATATGCAACAAACATGAGAAATTTAAAAAAGGTAGTAGTTGATTAGTTTTTGTTTGTGTGCCACAAACTTCATGGTCACATCAAAGGAATTAGATGGTAAGGATTGTTACAAGTAATGTTGATTACATGTGATGTGTTTTAAAAGCTTTAAATTTATAAGACTGAAAATACCGAATAATTATAGGGAAACACACGGGTAAAAGTATAACCCACGTATGCAGTATAATCTTTTTAGGTAAGACCAGGTCGTTTTACAGGGATTAGAGTAGTGTTTAAATAATCAGAAAGAAAATAGACTTTAACAATTTTAAAAATAATTCTTGTTTCACCAGTGATAAAAAGTATGACTACTCAGATAGTTGAAAAATAACTTATAAGTGTTGGAAATGATTTGACCATGAAGATGGGACATTAATTTATAAAGGCGATTTCTCGTCAGAAAATGTTTTCACAAATCAACTTGTTTAACTTAAGACTTATATTTAGTTAACTAGACCAAATGTGTCACTCAAATAATCCAGTTATTATTATATCAAAGCTTATTTTGTTTATCAATTTACGAAAGTGGATTTCTCAGTACAGACGTTAAAGACCATAGACAAATCTTTAAAACCACATAGATCATAACGGGTCTTTCGACCTATACTGATATGATTATATAATCTAAGTTGATAAGCAAAAGTAGATAAGATGGGATATAACAGGGTTGCAACATAAGCTTAAGATTAAGGCGATCAAGATCATACCAAACACTTATTCATTATTGTAACTTCACCGAGTAGTCATGAGAGATTTAGCCTCTCATGGCTAAGGAGTTCATAACAAAAGTACTCATTACATAAATTTCCATTATTTCAATAACACGGTAAGAAAACTTCTTCGTTCTTGACCGTTAGATCTTTTTCTTCAAGGGAAAAGGTATTTCTTGGTGTTTTGGTAAAAGGGGAAAGGTATGTATGTACAGAATGAGATAGGTAGTGAGAAATAGTTATGAGAGGAATGATTTGGTTGAGAAATTTCGTCTCAATTTATAGGCAAGATTTTGGTGCAAAGTGCGGTGCACTTACAAATAAGTGCGGCGGACTTGGTGAGTTAATGTAGGTGCATTTAATGGACTTTAATTCTTCAATCTTTGGGAAAATGTGCGGCGCACAATATTGTTAGTGCGGCGGTGTTTAAACTTCAGAGGAATGTGCGGCGCACAATGTAACAAGTGCGGCGGACTTCTTGATTTTTGGCTAGAAATCTTTCTTTTCTTGTATTCGCCTCTCAAAGTGTATAAATTTTTGAGCTTGGGTCTTTAGAGTCTTCAAGTGAACCTATAAGCAATTTAAGCTTAATTAAGTATCAAAAGTTCATGAGAAATTATAAAATATATATAAATAACGCCATAGAAAACATGTATAATTTGGGCGTTATCAATGACTAAGTTAAAATTAAGAATACATAGTACAATCGTGTATGATAAATATTATTAATTTAAGAAATAAAGTTAGTTTCTCATGAATATGACTCACTAAGTATTTGTGAAATGGGATTTTTGTAGAGTATATATTTAGACTAAAGTGTACCGTTGGTCCCTTAAGTATGGTTAATTCTCCTATTTTTACACTTTTACTTTTTTCTAGCTTTCATAGTCCTCAAAGTCCCCCCAAATTCTCATCATAGGTCCTTTTTAGCAAACGGTCGTTATCTAGACTAACAATCTTTCATGTGTCGAGAAAACTCATCATTTTACTTTTTACACATTTACTCCCGATAAGATACCACTTCCCGCATAAATTGACAACTTGGGTTCCCAAGTCTGAGAGATATAATTAGGGACCAAATGAGCAAGTTTAAACCCTTTCATCTTCCTCTTCATTTATGTGATTTGACTATACACTCAAGTGTTCAAACCTTTCACCCCAAACCCAAACCGCTTCTTCTTTTCATTGCTTACCAACTCTAAAAAATGCACTAATATATCCAAAAGATCAAATCAAATCAATGGCCGCATCATCTTCCATTCAACTTAACTTACGGGGCTACTGAAGCAAGAATTTGAGAAATATTTAGTTATAGAGAAAAAGCCGAGGGAGTTTGCTTGGAACTCATTGAAGTTTTCAAAAATAGGTGAAAAGAGATTAAGGAGCTTGAGAAGAGAATCGGTGACCCTTTTGCCGAAGGAGCAGTTAGGATGTTTAAAAAGGTTCAAGGCCATAACCGGGAGAGGCTTATGCGTCTCTAGATCATGGTTAATCAATCCGATCTAAGTATAAAAGAGAAGCCCTTGTTTATAGGCAACATGGATTAGGTATAGTCATAGATTAGGTAGTTGTGTAGTTTTGTTGTTTTTTTTGTTTAAACTTGTTGTTCCCAAACTTAATGAAAACTTAGTTTTATTGTTAAACTTACTGTTCCCCTGTTTTTTGTTTGTTTAATATGATGTTATACCTAAGTTAATTAAGTTTTTTTAGTTCTTGTCTGTTTTGATAGTTCTGCTTGAGGTTTAAGAATGTTTAAAAGCTCTGTATTGCCTTTGGATAGATTTTTTTAGTGAAAGAAGAAGTATTAAATAAAATCCCACATTTACAAGCTCTAAATAATAATCAAGAACATTTCCCATGCTTGTCATCAAACATATAATCATGCTTGGCTTAACAAATCACTCTACTTCAGACTATTCTATTATTTACAGCCATTTAATTTGTTGTTATTTGCCGCACATTTCATATGTTGTTATTTGCAGCCATTCTTGAGACTTCATCTAATATTGTTTTCCAGTCACATGCTAACTTTTTGTTTAATAAACTTTGCATATCCACCCATACAGAATTAGAAAATGGACATGTGAAAAACAGATGCCCATGTGAATCAGGGCACTAATTACACAATGAACATCTCATGACATCATTAGGCTTCCATTTTGCAATTTTATCCCGAGTTAACAACTTACCTTGCACAACCATCTATAAAACAAAAGAATGCCTAGGAAAGTACTGTGAAAACCATACCATAGATTCCCATTTTACCTTAGTATCAATGTTGCACATATCCTTCCAAACATTTCTTGTAGCATACTTCACCAACTTTTCATCTCAAGTGATCCAAACAGCCTTATCCTGCTTATTGTCTTGAAGATTTGGAAAAGGAATTTGATTTAATCTTGGGAATTTAATATTCCATTCAGTTGGCCAACACCAATTCCCATCCTGAATCAAGTTAACAACATTGCTTTTGTTACTTAGCCTTACATCATATAGGTCTCTTGTTGTGATAAAGTCACTCAGAGGTCCTTCTACACACCACTTATTGTAAGATATCATAAACATATACTACACTAATATATATATATATATATATATATATATATATATATATAGAGAGAGAGAGAGAGAGAGAGAGAGAAAGAGACGTGAGAGAGATGGTAGAGAGAGGAGAGAGATGATTGGTCAAGGAGTGAGAGGGAGAGAGGATTAGGTAGATTTCTTTGAGACAAAAAGTAGAGAGGGAAAGAAAGAAGAGAATATTAAATTAAGAGAGAAGAAATTACCAACCCCTTCCCTTCCTTTTGCCTTTTATTTATAGGGTAGAAGGAAAACCTAAGGAGGGAAGGGGTATTTTACATGATTGCTAGTAAGTCCTTAACCATTGACTAAGCATTAAATATAACTGTGTACCTAACACTTTTCATGTTTCTAACAGTCTCCCCCTAAGGGGTGGTTACTATGGCCTTACAAAAAAGCACGGGTCAATTTTCTTGCAACGTCCTCCAACATACTCTCCAAATCTTCTTAGTTGCCCTCTGTGCTTCAAAGTCTGATCAATCTTGTCTAGCATCTCATTTGATTTTTTGATGTCTTTGGTGCTCCAATCTCCGCCTTTCAACCTCTGGTTTCCACGTCCTAATACGTTCTTGCTCACCATCTCTAACAAATTGTCACGAATCTTCAAGAGAGTGCCATTACATAATTTGTGGACTTTATCAAGCTTCATTAGAGATATGAAGTTGTGTTGATTGAGATATACAACTCCTTTCTCTATTCCTGCCATTGTGCATAGTATCCTCTCATCGATTCCATCAAAGTCGAACTTAGGCTTGGTTAGGTTGAGAGTTCTTTGATAGCTTTCCACTCCTAACTGTAAATCGTCAACTCTATTCTAGAGGTGGTGTAGTTTATCTTGGACTTTGAGTAGGTACATGCCTTTAATATCATTTAGACTGAGACTTGGCAGATCGGCATAGCTAAATTCATATTCCTTTTTGTCTGATCTCCTGACTATAATTGATGATAAGAATCCATAACCCCATTTCCTCTTTACGTAAACTATTACAACTAAAATGATTCTCTTGTTAGAATAAACCTGGTTTGGTGACCTGCTATTGATCTTTGCCTTGAAGAAGTCTTGTCTTCCATCTTCTTAATGATGAATACCATTCAGGGCTTAAATTTGATAATGGTGAATCTTTTTGCTTCATCCGTCAGGAATCATATCTTCTATACCTTGAATGTGGTACCTTGCAGCATAGTGCTTGGTGAGAGATATAGTATACTTCTCTCCCGTGCTAAGGTTGACCATGTAATAGAAATCTTTGTTGTAGAAGCTGCTATGGGGTTTTCTACTTTTAGACATATGCCTTTCAAATGATATGGGCATGGACACATCACCTTCACCATTGTTCAACTGAGCTTCAGCTAACACATATGCCTTTAGTTGATCAACATGATATTTAAGTTCCACATCATTCTTGTACTGTTTCTTTAGCTTTTCCAAACCGGCACCTTCCAGATATACTATGGTAAGCTCGTATTTTTGGATAAGTTCTTTAAGCTTCTTTGCTATAGCTACAGTAGATGGTCCAAGAATGTGGGCTTCATTTTGATTAATATCTGATTTTAAAAGCAAGTGAAACCATGTTGTCCTTCTGTTAGCAGCATCTACTGACCCCGACTTCTTTGTGAACCATCTTGAATTGGGACGAGTGTGAATATAATCTTCTTCTTGGTCTTAGGGTTGTTTAGCGGGAGTGTCTTCTTGAGCTGGAACTACGGGAGCTTTGTCTTTCTTTGATGATCTAGAAGAAGGTTGACCAACATCCTCCTTCTTTTCTTCTTTGTCTCCCCCTCATGATCATTAGGAGGGACCTGATCATCATGAGTCCTTTTATGGAAGGATGGATTTGCATCTTGAGCATCAATTGCATATTAATCAAGAGTGATATATTCATAGAGAGTATCGTAAAGCTTCTGATGAGTATTATGCGTCTTATGGGACTTGTTTTGGTGCATTCTCTTTAGCATCTATAGCTTTAAATCCATCTCTGAAAGATCATTAGTGGTAGTTTGTGATGGTGTGGTGAAAAGACCGATTTGGTAGTTTCTCACGATTTCGCGCACAGAGTTGTTATGTCTGGGCTTAACATACTTGGCAATGGCATTTGGCACATAGGTAGGTAGATGCTTCTTCATTTTTGTCAAAACTTTAGCTTGGACAGCTTTTTCAATTGCTTCAGAAACATTGATTGAGGTAAGAGCTTCTAGCTTCTGATATTATTCTTTAAACTTCTGAGCAACTACCTTTCTGAAGGAAATATTCCTTAAGTTTTTATTAGCCTTTTTCATTAGCTTCTTAGCTTTGGCTTGAAGTGAGTTCTTTTGGGGAGTTGTTACTTGGTTTATAACAACCCACAATTTTCCTCAGTGTAATTATCGATCTATTATATTTAATAGAACCATTTTCAAAGGAATATTGTTGTTTTATACCAGCCATGATGTAACGTAACTTACATTACAAAAGTAAACATGCACAAGCAACTACCAATGCCAATTCCATCAACGTTTATATCAAGTAAACATTATAATATGTCAAGCAATATGTTTTAAACTCCATTTTTACCACATACGTTATCTATTTTAACGTACTATTCATAACGTTTATTATAAAACAGATTTATACGTTAACGTTTATACCAAAACCCCGATTACATGTAATGTTTTTATTCAAACCAAAAGTACAAACTTATAAGACATATGTATAAGGTTAAAATGCATAATATTTGAATTAGATTTCCCTCCAAAACCCTAGTACAACTCTCTAAAGCTCTAGGTACAACCCGATTAAGCACAATATTCAAATAAGCCATTTTCCCTCCAAATACTTATGAGATTTCGTACCACCTTTCTAGCATAGATTACAAGTCTTTTTAGCATCACATTTAAACTAGTTTTTCCCTCCATTTCACTCCACACACTCGACTTAAACCCTAACCCTAACTCGAAACCCTAAACAACCCGATACCCCTAAACTAGTGTCGAACCAAGCCAAAACCTAGCAAGCATACTCCACCATGATGCACCACCTTATCTAGCACCTTGTCACCACCTTGCTAGCTCCATTTCACCTCCTTGTCACCTACTCATCAACTTGCACCCCAAGCAAAACCCTTTGCCACCTCCTTGGTTATTCGAACCCTCTCTACCACCCTACACCTTGATAAGTTATAGTCCTAGCTTCTAATAGTCACCATTGATAGAAACTTGGCCACCACTCTTCTCGACTTGGCCACCACTCTTTCTTTAACCCTATAAATAGCCAAAACCCTCCACACTTCCATAAACTCACCACAAAACTAAACCTATTCTTGAAATGATGTACTAGTCGAGCCCTAGAAGAAAAGAAAGAAGGTTTAAGCAAGTAGGAGCCAAAGTTTAAGAAGAACAAGAGGTTCTTGATTCATCTCCAAAGATTTTTGAACCATTTCACCATCTTCGAACCATTCCGAGTCCTTGTAAGTCCTATCACTTGTTCTATAAGCTCTTTGATATGTTTTAAATCCTTTATAAGCTGTTCTAATAAGCTATAATATCATTTTTATAAACTTGGAAACAAACCCTAAAATCTAGAACCCATCAAGTTATGATTTTAAACCCAAACGTGCCCATTTTGAGATTTTGAGCTCATAAGCTCATTTCATAAGCTATAAGCTTGTAAAAGCCAACTTATTTTAGCTTATTGTGATAAGCTTGATGCTGCAACCTAAACAACACGTTTGGTTTCCTAAAGCAAACACGTTTGGTTTTCCTTCCCTAAACCGAAACGCAAACCTTAAAAAAAAAAAACCCTAAAAAGCTATTTTGAACCCTAATAACTATAAGCATAAGCAGATTTATAAGCTGTTCTAATAAGCTATAATAACATTTTTATAAACTTGGAAACAAACCCAAAATCCTAGAACCCCATCAAGTTATGATTTCAAACCCAAAACGGCCCATTTTAGATATTCGAGCTCATTAAGCTCATTTCATAAGCTAGAAGCTTGTAAAAAACCAACTTAGTTTAGCCTATTGTGATAATCTGATGCTGCAAAATGATTTAAGATTAAAAATACAAAGTATATGGAATTTGGACTAGAAATGTAAATCATTTTATGCATGAGGGGTATATATTGTAAATTTTGAAACTATTAAACTTTCGGGCCAAAAATATAATTATCCTAAACTTAAACCACAAGGACCTGTTTTGCCAACTTTTTAAAATAAGGGTTAAATGTTTTAAAAATATATATAAAGGGGTTAAAATTGTAAAATAATATATACCAAGGGTATATATTTCCATTTTTGAATTCTTAAAGGTATAAAATATAATATTTTTATATTTAATAATAAAAATATATTTAAATGTTATAAGACTCAATTTTATTAAAACCTGACACATTTATCGTGTCATTCATCGATCGAAACATATAAAAATAATTATGTTATATATTTAACATAATTTATCATCCACTAGCTTTTAAAGAAACTAAAAAAGATAAAATCTTATCATTTAAACTATAACGTATCACGTTACTAGGGAATTTCATGTGAGGGGCTTTCATTTAGGTATACGTTTTGACGAGTTGCTGGATTTACGATTTAAAGTGTCCTAGCTCCTCAACGTTTACTACATGACCTCTGGATTATGATAGCCTAAACAGTGATACGATATGTTCACAAATTAATAAACCAAATTTATATTTACATTAAACTTTATGAAATAAAGTTTTGAAATATAAAAACTAAGACTTGACATATTACCCCATGTTGCGTGACAAAGTCGTTTACTCCCATTTGATTTACTTTTATCATCAATCAGATTTCCTTGTTAAGGTGAGTTCATAGTCCCACCTTTATATGTTTTTCGAAACCCCGTGGGGGGATACATGCTATAAACCATGAATACAAGTATTTTCCAACTGTATGCTATCCTGATATATTATTGCCTAAATTTACCTCCACTGCCAATATCATTTAATCATGAACCATTAATCACTTGTGAGTGAACGCAAATATTTTGGATAGATCTATCGGGATTGACGAATCCCGTTTGTGTTTACCTGTACATGAGGTAATCAAACGCACTATATTTGAGAATAATGGGTAACTTTGGCAAGTTACCTTTCCAAAAGGACATTTGTTCCTCAATAATGTCATTGAGGTGATTTCCATGTTAACGTGTTGGTGTCATGAGATGTAACACCCCCATTTTTACATATAGCAGCGAAATTTAATCTGGGGTATTACTTCATGAAAACAACAATCATAATCATAGAAAACAACCCAAAAGAGACGTTTGTTCAAAAGTTACGTTATCATTCATTTCAAATCAGAGTTTTACAAAGGTAGGTCCTAAAATCTAGTTACATACAATGTGAATGATAACAAGTTTTAGCCATCTTCATGTCCATGCCACTCCGTGCCGTATATTGCTCAATAACCTGAGATAAACATGCTAAAAAGTTAACAAAAAGGTTGAGTGAAATTCATAGGTTTGATAAACAGTTTGAATACAAGTTATAGTGTAATAATTGTACAAACACAATTATTATGAAAATGTTATTGTTATGATCTTGGGTCACGTTATTATATACTCGTTATTTGTAATAATTGCAACGAATGCAATTATCATAGTAACCGTGTATTACTGCGTTATTGTCTTGTTTGGTCTGTTTGGTCTTAGCTGTATTGTATTAGTCTGGTTTAGCTCATGGCACACAAACTGACAAGTGTATATATTACCAAAAATGATTGGTTGTATATATATATATATATAGAGATAATGGCCCTCGGTGTAGGTAATTGCCATATACCTATGAAATTCAAATATAGTGTGTTTGGTTACCTATCCGGTTAACACAAACAGGATTCGTCAATCCCGATAGATCTATCCATAATATTCGCGTTCACCCGTAAGTGATTAATGGTCCATGATAATGAGGGACTTTTGGCATATAGTAACTTAGACATTAGTCGTAATGGTATATCAGGATAGCATATAACTTGGAAAAACACTTGTATTCATGGTTTAAGCATGTATAAGTCTTTGAAAAGTAATCACATTGTTATAAGATAAACGAGTATGTAAAAGAGTTTGTAAACAAGCATGTATCCCCCTCGCGGGTTTATAAAACATGTAAATAAGTAAAGGCGAGGTTATGAATCTCACCTGATAGGTAGTTGTAATAAATATTCCAAAATGAAAGCTGACGACTTTATCACAATCTTAACGGAGAAGGTTGATATAGCAAAATGATAGTAAACAGCCACGTCAAGCAACCTGAGTAAATATGTCAAGTCTTAGGAAGATTGTACTCTAGAATCTTGGTTCAGAGAGTTAGGAGTTTGATTGGAAAGTTTGGAATTATTGTATCACCGTTCGGGCCATCATAATTCAGAAGTCATTCAGTAAACGTTTGAGGAGCTAGGGCACTTTAAATCGTAAACCCAACAACTCAGTCAGAACGTAATACCAAGATGAAACCCCACTTTTAAATCGTAAACCAACAACATCAGTCAGAAGTAATACCACAGATGATACCCCCTCTAATATGAAGCTCCCTCGTATTGTGATATGCTATAATCGGTTTAACGCGTTTTGATTAATATCTGGAAATGTAAGCACAGAGAAGTGTTATTAAAGTTAGTGCTTCATGTAAGTTTTTTAAATGTGTTTTTATACTTTTTCAATATGTTAAAATCTTCTCATTTAGACCATTGAGTTTGACAAAGTGGCAAATATACCCTCGGAGGTTGCACTTTTCCGAGTTTGGTCTTCAAGCTTTAAAAGGATATACCATAGTATAACTTGTACTTTGAAAAAGTGAAAACATTAATAGACCCTATTGTTATAACTTTGTTAAAATGACATATTCAGCCCTTTAGTTATAAGTTTCAGAAAAGTGTACGATATAATACCCTTGTGGATTATAATTACAAAACATGTCCAAATTGTCATGCAAGCTTATTTTAACATTTCAATAGACATTTATAAGTTATAATAAACTAAAATATAAAGATTTAACGCAACGCAAGTTTAAAATAACGGTTCGTTAAGCTAAGAAGTAAAACGGGTCAAATTAGGGTTTTAAAACGTAAACGCGCGGATTTTAAGTTCAAATTCCTTCAATAATCAACAAAGTGGTTATTTTAACTTTAGTTAAGCATTCTAGGATAGATTATAACTATATTTAATCATTATAACATTTAGTTTTAAGAAAAACGCGAAATTAGGGTTTCGGGTGTACGGTTTTGGATCAAAATGGAAAATGAGCATGAATTGAGTTATGAAACTTTAACAATAGTATATTTAGGATCATATGAACATTATAAGAGTGTAGGATCAGAAGTAGAATATCTAGAACCTGGGTTTGAGCTTCAAGGAGCAAAAATAGTGGTAATGGGTCGTTTTGGGTAGTATTTTCACTCGTACGCCTTGTATCTTGTTCCCGGGGCTTCAAATCTTCAAAGCTTTGCTTGATTGATCTTATTAGATGATCCTAGGATCATATGGAGCAGAGAATGTTTGCTCAATTGGGTTATAGAAAGAAGAAGTGGGGGATGAGAATGTATGAAGGGTTATGGGTTCTATTTATAGGTAAAGGACCCTTAGAGGCCAAGATTTCTTAGCAAGCTGATCTAGGACCCATGGGTAACCTAGAGGGTGATTAGGAGGAGCTATGGGATTTGTTGGAAAGGCTAGAATTTAGCTAGAACATGGTGGCGAGACCATGTGGATGCCGCAGATGCCATAGGCTCAAAAGGGGAGACGTGGCTTCAATTTGGACCAAAGAAATGTTGTAGCAGGTGGGTAAGCAGCTTGGGAGACATGTGGGTGAATCATGGAGGTGCTTGTGTGCAAAGAAGAGTTCATAATGGGTCAAAATGCAAGCAAAACAAGCCGCGGGTCTATTTTGGTTTTATAGGGTTCGACTTCAAGTTTTTGGCCAATATTTCATGGGCATTGATCAAGGAATGTTTAAAACATGTTCTCATGGTTTGTAATAAGAAGTATTAACAAAATTTAGCAAGTGGTTTGGTTTAAAATGGGTCAAAATTGATTAAATGAGGTCGCGGGTTCACATAGGGCTCGTTTAGGGTTTCTTTGGCTTTCTTGGCTTATAATTCGTGTATAATGGATCAAGGTTGATAGAATATTGATCTTAGGCATTGTATAATGGATTATCAATGAGGATTGATCGTTGGTTAAAGTTAAAATGGGTCGAAATGAAATAAGTAAGCCGCTGGTATCGTGTGTAAGCACTAGTCAAATTTATATATGTATAGTATAAATCCCGTGACAATTCTTCCCAATTACTTCTCAAACAAGAGAA
>BQNB010013044.1:0-77955 GCA_026074375.1 Tanacetum coccineum | reverse complement strand
TTTAATCCTACTAACAGTATAATATCACAAGTGATACATAACATTGATTACATGTTAAGAATTTCAAAAATAACCACAAGTGATACATAACATTGATTACATGTTAAGAATTTCAAAAATAACCACAGTTAGTGCCACATTATTATATATTGCTTTGTCACATGTGATATTAATTATATGTGAAATACCATGACTAATGTCAAATTATATTACTTTAGCACATGAGATATTATTATTATTTATTTATCACTGGTGATACTACAATGTCAGGGGTAATAAATATTATGCCACATGTGAATCTTACTTTATAAAGGTATTGGTATAGGGTTTAGTAGGGTTTAAGGGTTTTGGTATAGAGTTTAGTGATCAGGGGTTTAGGGTTTAGGGTATAGATTTTAAAGTTTATGCATATATATCACTTGTGATATTACACATAGTGGTTTACGATTTAGGTTTTTGTTATAGGGTAGTGGTTAGGGGTTTAGGGTTTTTGGTATATATTTTAAAGTTTATGTATATATCACTTGTGATATTATACCTAGTGGTTAGGGGTTTTTTGGTATAGGGTTTAATGGTTAGGGGTTTAAAGTTTTTGGTATAAGGATTAGTGGTTAGGGATGGGGTTTAGGGTTATTGGCACAGGGTTTAATGGTTAGGGGTTTAGGGTTTTTGTATAGGGTTTAGTGGTTAGGTGTTTAGGTTTTTTAGTATAGGGTTTAGTGGTTAAGGGTTTTGGTTTTTAGTGTAAGGTTTAGTATATATCACTTATGATATTATACCTGGTGGTTATGGGTTTAGGATTTTTGGTACACTGGTACATAAACTGAATTTCGTCACACATGCTGTTTTTTAAAAGGCCACACAGTCAGATATTTATGTGACTAAATGTACCAGGATAAAATAAACAGCCACACTTGAACTTATTTTGTGTGACCATTTCGGGATTTTATTGTCACACATTTGAATATTTATGTGACTAAATGTACCAGGATAAAATAAACAGCCACACTTGAACTTATTTTGTGTGACCATTTCGGGATTTTATTGTCACACATTTGAATATTTATGTGACTAGAGGTAACAAGTAATTTTTTGTTGATTATTTAGTCACTTATAACTTGGGACGTGTGACATATACAAATAAGTTTGAAACATTAGTCACACTATATATATATATACATATGTGACAAAAATATGTCACACAATTGAACAGTGTGACAAAATCCATATATGGTCACATGAAGTAATTATGTATGTGGCTAAATCATATAGTCAAGTTTGCCACACATTATTTAAAAGTGACTGCTATTTTTGCTGAATATTTAGCCACATATGAATTTGAAATGTGTGACAACTGAAAAGTAAGTTTGAAGCATTAGTCACGATATACATTTAAAAGCAAGGTTATAAATAGCGTGAAGCGTGGCGTAGCGGCATAGCCAAGCCTCAAGCTTTAGCATGAGGCGTTGCGTCATAACGTTTTTAAGGCGTGACTCAAGGCGGAAAAAAATATTTATAGAGTGGTCAATATTAGTTAGCTACTAGGCTTAAAATTGAGTAACAGAGTTACTAAGCCCGAATCTCATGCAACCCAAATTATATATACTTGTAAATAATAGTCACAACATATCACAAATGGGTGACTAAATTATGTTTATGGCCACATTTAAAGTGATTATATGTGACTAATATATTCATAACACTCTCAATGTAGAGTACTTACATTGAGAACTATTAATAAAAAACCCAAAAGTTTGGCTCTTCATTCTCCCTCTCCTTCTTCCCGCTACTACTTTTCCCCAAAATCAAAACCCCAAAATTTCCCCCTTATTTCTCCATTGGCTAACACACTCATCTCTCCTTATTTGTTTCAATTTTACTTTGAGCGGGATTTCTTCCCCCTCTTAGTTTTCACTTTCCCTTCTCTTTTCTTTTCACCTCTTCGTCCACGTAAACATAAACCCCAAATCGTTTTTACTTTCTTCTGGTTTCGGGTTGTTAATGAGATCAATTGTGGAGAAGAGAATATGTGATAAATGTGGCTGGTAGGTCGAGAGGGGGGGGGTCAATCTTACGACACATATATCTGGTCAAGTCTGATTATGAAAAAGCAACAGTTAGGGTGGATTTTTGCTCCTTTTTTGTGTGCCTGAAGGTTAATCTTCTGAATGGCTCGATAAAAAAAAGAGCTGCTTCATCATTCTAGACCTTCATCAACCTCTGATGATTGATACCCAACACAAAAACACGCAGCCAATAAATCATCAAACCTCACAAATGTTGGGTTTGACTTATTTTGTATTAAGATTGTGGTGTTTTTGCTGATTCAGCGGCTCATAGTGATAACCCACCGGCTCGAACAAAGGTTGAATTCAAGATTCAAATTAATGGTATGTATTTCAATTTGTGTCTAATTTATAATTTCTTTTGTAAATTTTAGATAGTTGTATATCAAGGGTCTTTAGGTGTGGGTATGTTTTAGTGTGTTAAGGCTTTAAGAATCACAAACCTAAAGCCTTTCATAAAAAAAAAGAATCACAGTCTATAGAAATGGATATTGATAAACCAAGCATGGAATTGTATGTTTGTTAATTGTGTTTATGTTATTTTTTATGCATGTTACTTAAGGTCTGTGTCTAGATGTTTATATCAGTTACATGGTGGATATGTTGATTGTGGCAATGATGTTTGGAGAATGCAAGGTTCACTTAGGGTGTCACGAGCTATAGGAGACAAGCATCTTGTAGACAGTGGAATTAACTAAACCATAACAAAAACAATCAAAATTAGACCTGGATGCGAGTTTTTGATCCGTGGCTTCTGATAGGAATTTAAAGAATTGGTAAATAGTTTGATAAGAAATAATCTCTAATCTTCTACCAATGAATCATCTTTTTACAAATAATTGCTAACTTAATATTGCTACTGCTTATTTTACTTTTTGCCAATTTCGATCGTTAATGAGACATTTTAATCCTTTTGCTTTTTGCCGCTGCCTTTCTATATTCTCCTGTGTTGGTTCTACTCAGCCAAGACACACTTTCATGTATGGTTTTCAATTCGTGGCGTCCGGTTTTCATATACATACGTTTAGTGACATCCTGTTATTTTATCACATTTGTTTTTTATTCATGATGACCAATATCGTTTCTACTGAAGCAAGAGAATTACATTGCCACAGCCCCGAGCAAGTTCAATTGAATAAAAGAAATAGTCAGTTTACACTTGGCGATAAACAAAATGCTTTTGCAAAAAGGAAAAACTTGATCAATAACCATAACACAGTGAACACATATATGTATTTTCTACAACTTTAGTACGCATATGTATTTGTGTATATTGCATGTCTCTAATACAATTGGTAATACCAATTGCTGCAGCTATCATAACGTCAAATGTTCACTGCCATAGAAAGGATGCAACTAGGTGTCAACAACAAACAAATCATCTTTATGCTCAATAGGAAAAACCTGCTACCCAGTTTCGTTGTTCTAGGCAGAAAAAGATTGCAACAAAACCCAATTGTGGCCAACAACAGCAAGTGGAAGCTGATGGTAAACAGATATGTACACTTTAGAAAGCCTCTGCTGAAAGATTGGATGATAACAATGCTCAAGCTACATCTCAAGTAACTGCGGTACCATGTAAGCGGCCTATTCATAGACCTTATTTATTTACTATTAATCAATAGCAAACATCAATCCTAATGGTGATTACCACAGGTGTCGACCGTTGAGTGACAAACCACAAGCCAAGCAACGCAATCGACCAACATCAAATAAATCCAAAAAATTCCAGGCCAGACAATATCTGACATTGATACGCTGTAATGGAAAAAAGACACGGATTCAGATTGTGAAGGTACAAACAGGTTATTGACCCGTTTCCACCAATGACTGTCCAAGAACGTTATACCGATGAAGAACAGGAACAAACAAGAAACCATTGGTCTACGGAATCACTGTTAAAAGTCAATCCTCAAAATTACCAGGTATCAAACAGTTTCTTTTATTAACTCTATTTCTAAAAAAACCTCTGTCTAACTAGAAATCAATTAATGTAGCATGTCTGATTTACAACAGAGGCCACCATACTTGAAATCAGTTCAACAAAACAATGGTTCTATGAACGATGTTTCACTTGCAAAAAAAAGTAACACAAGAATCTACAGGGCCACAATGCAGAGATCATGACCCACAGGCGGTTCCTAATTACAGGTAACTATCAAGTATCAACTCAACTAAATTGACATCCTATTTACACAAAAACTCTTATAGAAAATACCATAGAAGCATCCACCATAATAAAACTACTATTTTATTCAACTTCAGTTATTGTTTCCGAGCAATTATCAACGACGGCACAACAACGACATCACTCACCTGTCTCACAGCCCTGAAGCCCATACCTTCATACAAGATTGCAATGCGGTACTTAATGAGCTGACCGACACAGACCCTGCCAGCTACCATCTACCTTGAAAAACCTTGAAGGTACAACACATATTTTCCAATTTCATTTTGGTAAAAGAGCTAAACCAGGAGTACATGGCTTCACCTTAGATAAAGTTTTTACGCAATTTTTTTCATTTTTACGTTGTGGTTATAGGGTGATTTAAAACTAGCACATGTTACACTTGTTTTAAACTATCTGCAATAGCTGGTTACTCAAGGATGCTGCTATTGTACTGGCAGGAACACCCAGGATGCCAGATTACTAGGGAGACGGTTACTACTGATCAACACGATGAGCTTATTAAAATGGGGATTAAGCCAACTTTGAAGGGGGTTAAATGGGACTAGAAGTTCCCTTACGTGATTTTATGTGCCCCACCTTCTAGAAGTTCAGAGTTTAGACATGCTAGGCGTGATGTCAGTAATGCACAAGTTGTTGAATATTTTTGCCCGCCTTGATTACTTATGTGGTCTAAAAGTTTATTTATTTTGTTGTTATTAAAGTACATTTTTGATATGTTGCAGTATAAGTGAGTAATTAAGATAATTTACTGATACAAGTATTTACATCACGTCTAAAGTTTGCATTTTTAACCGCTGATAATTGCTGTTGGTTTTAAACAAGCAGGGAAATTGTATCACTTTGGAATGGCGAATGTTCTTTCCTGTTTACTTCAAGCTCAGCACCATATGATCGCTATGAGGGTTTATTAGACATGATTATGATCTGAATCCTCTGATATGTAAACTACATTCCGTGTAGTCTACAGTTTCTACTTTAATACAATCTCTTAAGAACCTGCTATCTACAGGATCAACGATGACCTGGTAATTTTTTTAGATACAAAATGAGTGGGCTGGGCTGGGCTAGGCTGGGCTGGGCAGGACAGGTTGGGTTAGTGCTCCGGATGGGACTTGTTGAAACTAGTAATATTATGCATGTCAAAACGGGTCGGTATGTGTTGACCCAGAAACTGTTATAACTCTTTTTTGAAGTTTCTATCGGGTATTATAATGAAATGGTATGACTAAACTACTATTCAAATATAAAGATAGGAGCGAGTGGAAGAATCTAGATACACTATTGGTCACCTATGAGTCTATGACCTCTGACCCGTTCCAAACTTAAACAAGATTTTTGGAGTTTACCTGTATGATCTATTAGAGGTCAAAGATAACCTGAATAAACCCATGGTTGAAATTAAAACTAGTAACTGTATATTTTAACTTTTTGTTGCTTTATATATAAAAAACCAAACTAAGGATTTGCTAATGCCTGCCCCTACGTGTTGATACTGCTATTGGGATTAAGGGAAATTAATGCTGCTTATATATTAGTTCTGCTGGTTCTTTGTTAATACTGCTATTGGTTCTTTGTTAATACTGCTTATATATATGTTAATACTGTTCGAGTATATTAGTGCTGTTAAAGAAGTTTGTGCTATTGCAGTACCTTCGATTGTTATTTTTAAGGTATGCGTGTTTGTGTAGTACATTGTGTTGTGGTTGTAGGCATGGTGATGGTGATCGTTGATAGTTGTGTAGGATGACGAGCTCCGCTGACAGAAGAGAGAGCTTGGCATCTTTTTTAAGGTACCTTCGATTGTTATTTTTAAGGTATGCGTGTTTGTGTAGCACCTTGACTGCAATTGCCAAATAGGAGTGTAGCTCATATGGTAGAGCGCTCGCATTGCATGCGAGAGGCACGGGGTTCGATTCCCCGCACTTCCTTATTTTTTCGTTGTGTGACTAAATATTACAAAACGCCACACAAACATAAAATTCATGTGACCATTGGATGAACAATAGTCACACAAAATACACATTCACTTGACTTTAAACAGCATATGGTCACACTTATTAACACTTTTGGTCACTTTATGCTTAGTTGTATGTGACTAAATACCCAAAACAAACATGCTTTATGAGAATAAATATTACAAAAGGGCCACACAAACATAAAATTCCCATAGTGCCATTGGATATCAATTGTCACACAAAATACCACAGATTCTTCACTTTAAACACCATAGTGGTCACCTTATTAACATTTTTGGCTACTTTAGCTTAATTAAATGTGACTAAATACCCAAAACAAAGCATGTATTTGTGTGACTAAATATTACAAAGGCCACACTAGACATAAAATTCAGTGACATTGGAAGATCAATAGTCACACAAAATACACATCTTCAATTAAACACCATATGGTCACACCTTATAAACACTTTTAGCCACTTTATGCTTTAATTGTAATGTGACTAAACACCCAAAAGTAACATTTTTTGTGTGACTAAATATCAAATGGCCACACAACATAAAATTTATGTTGGCCATTGGATGAACATTAGTCACACAAAATACACATTTCTTCAATTTAAACACCATATGGTCACACTTATTAACACTAATGGTCCTTTATGACTTACTTGTATGTGATAGGGGGGGGACCCAAAAAACATGCTTGTGTGGCTAAATAGTTTACAAAAGTCACGACAACCTCAATTCATTGGCCATTGGAGGATCAATATCACCACAAAATACACCTATCTTCAATTTAAACACTATATGGTCACACTTATTAACACTTTTGGTCTCTTTATGCTTAGTTGTATGTGACTAAATACCTAAAAAAACATGCTTTGTGTGGCTAAATATTACAAAAGCTCACACAAAATTTAAATTCTTGGGGCCATTGGATGATCAATAGTCACACAAAATACACATTTCTTCAATTTAAACACCATATGGTCACACATATTAACACTTTTGGCCACTCTATGTTTAATTGTATGTGACTAAATGTACAAAAAAAACATGCTTTGTTGGTTGTACATTGTTTACAGTCAATAAATTATACCTAATTAGTCACACAAAAAACATGGATACGGATACTAAAGCTTTCTTATGTATGACTAACTCGAATGCGTGATCGTAGGTGACCTACGGCCGCGCGACCTTTTGTCACACATGAAACTTTTCGCGTGTGTGACTATTTGTATATAGTCACACATTTTTGGTGTGACCAATACCACTTTTTGTACTAGTAGTATAGGGTTTAGGGTTTTTGGTAAGTTTATGAATATATCACTTGTGATAGTATACCTAGTGGTTAGGTATTTAGGGTTTTTGGTATTGGATTTAATGGTTAGCGGTTTAGGATATTTGGTATATATTTTAAAGTTAATGTATATATCAGTTGTGATATTACACCTAGTGGTCAGGGATTTAGGGTTTAATGGTTAGGGGTTTAGGATTTTTGGTATAGATTTTAAATTTTATGTATATTTCATTTGTGATATTATACCTAGTGGTTAAGAGTTTAGGGTTTTTGGTATAGGGTTTAGTGGTTAGAGGTTTTGGTAAAGGTTTTTGTGGGTATGAAGGAGGTATAGGGTTTATGGTATAAGGTTTAGCGGTCAGGTGTTTAGGATTTTGGTATATGGTTTAATGGTTAGGTGTTTAGGGTTTTTGGTATAGGGTTTAGTAGTTAGGGGTTTAGGGTTTCCGGTATAGATTTTATAATTTATGTATATCACTTGTGATATTATATCTAGTTCTTAGGGGTTTAGGGTTGTTGGTATAGAGTTTAGTGGTTAGGGGTTTAGGGTTTTTGGTATAGGGTTTAGCGGTTAGTGGTGTAGGGTTTAGTGGTTAGGTGTTTAGAGTTTTTGGTAGGGTTTAGTGGTTTATGTATACATCATTTGTGATATTATACCAAGTGGTTAAGGGTTTAGGGTTTGGGGTATGAGCTTTAGTGGTTATGGGTTAAGGGTTTTTGGTATAGGTTTTAAATTTTATGTATACATCACTTGTGATATTATACCTAGTGGTTATGGATTTAAGGTTTAGGGCTTTAGGTATATGGTTTAATGGTTAATGGTTATGGGTTTATGGTTTATGGTTTTTAATGTAGATCGTTTGGTTAATAACCTATGCACGATCTAGGGTGAACGTTTCAAGGTCCATGCAAAAATTGCTAGGTTTCAGAGATCGCCATTGAAAAATAGTAATACTCAAATCACAAATAAGGCGAAGCTATTAAAATAGTGCCTCAATTTCAAAATGTGGAGGAGAAGAACAAACTAGCAATAGTGCTTGATGAAATGTGCGTAAATCAGCAAGATTATTCCACATCTTTGATGGGTAAAGTCAAGGAATTTGGCTCATTAACAAACTTGAAGGTGGTTTTAGCTAACAAGGGTTCGGGTACTGGGTGATGATTGAATTCCAGATAGAGGCATCAAAAGAGAAGTTTAAGGCTAATGTAGGCATAGGTTCATGGTTTTCTTAGTTAGAACAAGCTTCTAATTTATTTCACATAGATGAGAGAGTCACATGGGTGGATATTGAGGTCATACCGTTAAATGTATGGACTAAAAATACTTTAAATTGAATTGCCTCTAAATGGGAAGATTTACAATAAAGATTCTATGTCAAAACGAAGTTAGTAGAGGTTATCTTTAAGTCATTTAAAATTATAACTCATGGTAAAGTGTTCTAGGTCCACGCTAAAGAATTTTCTTGTTGGATCCCTGACTTTGTGGAAGACGACGAAGAAGAAAGTGATACTAACGATGAAATAAGAGATAAAGAACTACACGGTGAAAGTGCAGGTATGCATAATCATGAAACTGTGGAAAGAGAAAGTGATGCTGAAGAGGTCTTTGAAACTATTTTTAAGAACAAACAATATCAAGCCCATAAGAAGGACGATCTTAACATTAGACAGAATGATATCCGCTCAAAGGACCCATTTACTATTTATGATTTTTTTAATAAGATACAAGACGACAATATCGGAGGTTCTAGCTTAGATAATATAAAGTATCCTTCAGGATTCACTCCTACGGTAGCTACTGAAGTTTAATTTAATGCTTTTAAAGAGTCAAAAATGGAAGGTGATGAATGTTTACAAAATATTCATGATGAAAAAGTAGCTTCTAAAGTGAAGAAGACATGTCCTTGGAGTAATCCGAAGGAAGACAGAAAGGGGTCCATATGTTCAGGTCATTAAAAAAAACCCAATTACCACATTCAAGAGGCTTAATGTTACAAATAATGGATGAATTGGTAAAGGTGGGACAAACCATAGGATATAATATGGAGGGATGTTTGAAAAATATCAAAGAGATTATTAATTCTCAAGGAGTAGATGAAGATCATAGATGAATTTATATCATTGAATATCCAAGGCCTTGCCCAGAAGGCTAAAAAAGATTGGGTTAAGGAGTTATGTGTTAACAACAAGGTGAATTTTATGTCTTTGCAAGAAACAAAAATGAAGATCATTGAGCTTTTCAATATTAAGATGTGTTAGGGTAATTATGCTTTTAATTATGTTTATAGTTCCTCCGTTGGTTATTCAGGTGGTATTCTTTGCGTGTCTGATCCAAGAATGTTTCATAAAATAAATTATACGGTTTCTGATTATTTCGTTATGATTAAAAAAGAATGGGTTCCTACTGGTAAGAAGCTTCTTATTATATGATTTTATGCTCCACAAGAGTTTAATGAAAAGAAGATGTTATGGGACTACTTGAATCTTATGATTGATAACTAGAATGGTGAAGTGGTAATAATGGGTGACTTTAATGAAGTTCGTAAACAAGTTGAGAGATACAGCTCTATATTTAACATGCAAGGTGCTGAAGCTTTTGTTCATTTCAGCTGCGAGTTTGGAGGAGGTTCCATTAAGTGGTTGTTCATTTACATGGTGTCACAAATCGGCTACAAAGATGAGCAAGCTTGATCGTTTTCTTATTTCTGAAGGTTTGACGAGTTTGTGTCCTAATATTTCAGTGATTACTTTGGACCGTTATTTATCTAACCATCGGCTCATATTAATGCGTGAGTCTCATTTTGATTATGGCCCTATTCCTTTTCCCTTTTTTATTATTGGTTTGAAATGGAGGTTTTTGATAAATTTGTGGAAACAACCTGGAATGATGCACACGTGACAGATTCTAACGCTATGACAAAGTTAATGAAGAAAATGAAGTATCTTAAAGAGAATATTTATGTGTGGATGGAAATTAAGAAGGATAGTTCAAAAAATTATAAGAAGAATTTAAAAGCTGAATTAGCTGAGATCCACTTATTGTTAGATAAAGGAGAGGGAAACTCTGGTGTTCTTAATAAGCGCATGTCTATTTCCAAATTGTTACAAGAATTAAACAAGCTAGAATCAATGGAAGTGGCCCAAAAAACTAAAATTAAATGGGTGATTGAAGGAGATGAGAATTTAAAATACTATCATGGTATTTTAAACAAAAAAAGAAGCCAGCTTGCTATCCGTAGTATTTTAGTAGATGGTATATAGATCGATTCTCCCTACTTGCTGAAGAGTGAGTCTTTATCTTATTTTACAAATCGTTTTGATCAGCCTCAAGTATCTCGCCTACAATTAGATATGGACTTTCCTAATAAGCTGAATCTAGATCAACAGGTTGATTTGGAAAACAATGTTACTCTTGAAGAAATAAAGAGGGCGGTATGGGACTGCGGCGTAGATAAATCTCCTTTTCCAGATGGGTTCACATTTGGATTTTATCGACGGTATTAGAGTTTTTTGGAAAAAGATTTGGATGAGGCTATATTCTATTTTTTTTTCAGTATGGGACGTTCCCTAAAGGTGGTAACTCTTTTATTATTGCTTTAACTCTAAAAATGCATGACGCTAAAATGGTGAAAGATTTTAGACCTATTACTTTAATCGGGAGTTTGTACAAAATTATTGCTAAGATCTTGGAAAATCGTCTTGTGGTTGTTTTAGGGGATATTGTAAATGAAGTTCAATCGACTTTCGTTGCAAACAGGAAAATCCTCGATGACCCGTTCATTTTAAATGAGTTATTACATTGGTGTAAAAAGAAGAAGAAATAGACAATGATTTTTAAGGTTGACTTCGAGAAGGCATACAATTCGGTTCGTTGGGATTACTTGGATGACGTCTTGAAAAAATTTGGTTTTGGCGATAGGCGGTGTGGTTGGATTCAAAGTTTTCTAAGATCATCTAGAGGCTCGGTTATTGTGAATGAAAGTCCAACTCGTGAATTTCAATTTCATAGAGGCCTCAAACAAGGCGATCCTCTTTCTCCTTTCTTGTTTATATTGATTATAAAAAGCCTTAATATTTTAGTTCAAAGAGTGGTGGATGCAGGCATGTTTAGAGGTATCTCAATGGGCCCGTCTCTTTATCTTTTGCATCTCTTTTATGCAGATGATGGCGTTTTCATGTGTCATTAGAGTGACTCAAACATCAATACTATACTTCAGGTGTTGGAATTATTTTATCGTGCTTCGGGTCTACGTATTAACATAAATAAAAGAAAATTAATGGGGATTTCGATGGCTAATGTTATTGTGAATCAGGCAGCGACAAAGATTGTTTGTGCAACGCTAGAGGCTCCTTTCTCTTATTTATGGTCGAAGGTTGGTGGCCTTATGTCTTGCATTCAATCTTGGAATGAGATTCTAAATAATCTTGTTGCTCGTTTATCTAATTGGAAGATGAAGACTGTATCTATAGGTGGCAGATTAACGCTTCTAAAGTCGGTCTTAGGTTCGATGCCCATTTATCATATGTCATTGTTCAAAGTTCCCATGTAGGTTCTTCAAAAATGAAATATAATCATTGTCATTTTTTCAATGGTGTTGATCATAATGGTAAGAAACCAATATGGGTAAAATGGAGTAAAGTTTTGGCTTCTAAAGAGAAAGGAGGTTTAGGCGTGTCGAGTTTATATGCGTTGAATATAGCCCTTTTGTTCAAGTGGGTGTGGCGCTTCCGCTCTCAATGATCGTCGCTATTGGCAAGGGTTATTAAAGGGATCCATGGTGAAGATGTTAAACTTGGTAAGAATGTAAATCAGAGTCATTCGTCTATATGGTTGGATATTGTTCGCAAGATGGAGCAGCTCAAGAATCATGGTACATATTTGATTGGTTTTATTCACAAAAGGATGGGTAACGGGGTTAATATCTCCTTTTAGGACGACGTGTGGAGGAGTGATGATGCTTTTAAATCCCTTTATCCTAAAATACATGCCTTGGAGACTCGCAAGAATGTTACTATCGCAGAGAAAATGTGGGATATTCTCTTCGTCGAATTCCAAGGGAATGTATTAAACAAGTCCAGTTCCTAGAGTTCATGGCAAGTATAGAGGGTGTTGCTCTCGTTGACGTGAGGAATAGGTGGGTTTGGTCTTTAGAGGGCCCAGTAGAGTTCTTCATTGCTTCTATTAGAAGACTGATCGATGATCGTTGTTTGTCGGAGGTTTTGACCAAAACTCGTTGGATAAATGTTTTGCACATTAAAGTAAATGTTCACGCCTGGAAATTAAGGTTAGATTGCTTACCCACTAGGTTGAATATTTTTAGACGTGGCATGAATATAGATTCTATTTTATGTCCTATATGTGATAAGGCGGTGGAATCGGCTAGTCATATTTTTTTCGCTTGCCATATAACTAGAGAGGTATTTCATAAGATCACTAGCTCGTGGGATGTCAATTTTATGGAGGTCTCTTCGTATGAGGAATGGTTATAGTGGCTTTTGAGTCTTCGTCTTCACACTAAGTATAAAAAAGTTGCTCGAAGGAGTTTGCTTTATTATGTGGTAGATTATCTGAAATTATCGCAACTAGAGTATTTTTTGTTCGGATCTTCCTACGAAGGCGTCTCTTTTTGAGGATAGTGTGTCTCGTTCTTTTAATTAGTGTAGATGTAGATATAAGGCTTCTTTTAGTAGGATCGATTGACTTAAAAACCTAATCTTGTAAGTTCCTAGCTCCTTACTAGTTTTTTTATAAATTTTCGCCGTTAAAAAGGAGAAAAATAAGTGGTGTAATACAATTGATCTCCAGTTTCACTCAGACCTTTTATTAAGAGAATTGATTTGCACACTTATTTTTTTATTGGAACACTTTTTTGTGTGCATTACATACTTGTACAATGTTTTACAGAGTATTTTAACTGTTTATACAATGAGTGTTCTAAACCAAAATTTAAGTGTGCAAATCACCTCCTTTTTATTAATGTCCTTACCAAGTGATGCTTGATTTTGTTGAGGGGACAACACTATATGCTCCTTTAAACCTCGTGTATTCTCACCCTATTTATCGTTTAGTGTGTTTTTGTCCATCATGCTTAATTAAAGCACCAACTTTACTTGGTCATCTAGTAACCGAAAGGCTTATGATATATGTACCCTTAAATACCGTTTGTACCTCCCCGGGCCTTTTGGGTTATATATGAAACTGTCAAAAATTATAAAACAGAAATTGATAAAAAACTGTGCTGCACTGTAAAAAGGGAGGTATAAAAGGAATTTTATATAGCTTTTGGCACTATTCAATGAGGCAAGGGGGTACCAATAGGGGTACCCTAACTGAAAATGTGTGGAATTGACAACCTGTGAGACTTTCCACTTATGGTATTGTCATATCTCTTAATATCAAACCTTCCAATTATAGTATTGTCAATTATAAGCATCTACCTTGATATTTGTTCCAACCACAAAAAAAAAAAGATTATGTATTTCGTCTTCCTTACAATTGGGTACCTATGGTCATTTTGCTAACAACTATAATACAATATTAGTATTTAGAAAACAACGAGATAATATGATTTTTATTTATGCATGAGTTTGTTTGCTTCGTGTGCACGGATTGTTCTTTCTAAACCACTCAACTTAGTTATCATGCATCTTTCCATAAGCAGATTATTATGACATGTTCATTAACAAAAGCTTTTTTTTGATGAAAAAGTGAACATATATTAACTTTCAAACGTTTTTACAACAAATAGAAATTATGGCATTGGACAAGTCCCAATCCATTCATACAACTGCTAGAACAAGAAAACACCATAGGGGACTATATCTGATACAACATACATCTGATAACAAAACTTCCATAGAGTGTTTGGATTTGCGTTTTTAAACTGATTATTATATTATTATGACTTGTAGGGCTAATCGCTATCATAATATTTGGAAAACGGGTTCTGCTTTTGTCACACGGTAAAATAAAAGGCTCTAATTTTATTTGCAAAATTAACTCTCTGGTCATTTAATATTTAATCTTTCAAATAATGATGATTTGCTAAATTCTCAACCAATTGATTCTTTGATGGTTATCTAAAAATCATATTCATATCATCACATATAATGCAAATCCTCCATGATTTGAGTTAATTTGATTTGTCTTCATCAAAAATAGTGTTGCATGTGCGCTGTCTGTACTCATCAGTAAGTTCTATTAGAAGTATCTAAAGCTCCAAGTTTTGTCAATTATGTACTCAACATTAAAAGCATGGAACCCACCGTCACTGATATGATGTGTTTGTAGGTTTGGTAATGTGTGTGTATTTCATAAAATCATTCGGTACATTATTAATAATTACAAGGATCATTCTAGATTCGGGCTTGAGCCCAATACAAATATATAAACATAAATACGGGATAACACTCCCTCGCAGTTGGAGCGGGAGGACACCGGACGCTCAAACTGGTGCGAAACTCCTCAAACAATGTTGAAGGCAAGTCTTTAGTGAAAATATCCGCGTACTGATAACGTGAAGGAACATGAAGAACTCGAACCTGACCAGGAGCAACCAAATCTCGAACAAAATGAATATCAATCTCAATATGCTTCGTACGCTGATGCTGAACCAGATTAGAAGACAAATACACAGCACTAACATTATCACAGTAAACAAGCGTAGCTGAAGACAACTGTGTATCCAACTCACGTAAAAGATTCCTCAATCAACAAGTTTTAGCAACAACATTGGCAACACCATGATACTCTGCCTCTGCACTAGAACAAGAAAGCGCCAGTTGACGCTTAGAGGACCAATAGAGTAAGTTATAGCCAAGAAATACACAGTAACCTGAAGTCGATCTCCGAGTAGTATAGCAACCAGCCTAATCCGCATCTGAATAAGCAACCAAATTTGTAGTAGATGATGAAAATAACTGCAATCCATAATCCAAAGTACCACAAACATATCTAAAAATCCTCTTAAAAGCCGAGAAATGAGGCTTCCGAGGATCATGCAGATAAAGGCAAACTTGCTGAACTGCATAAGAAATATCAGGGCGAGTAAAAGTAAGGTACTGTAGAGAACCCGCAAGACTCCAATATAATGTCGTATTAGAAACCGAATCACCATCATCCCCCAGTTAGGACTCAGTATCAACAAGAGTCCTACAAGAGTTACAACTAACCCTACAAGCCCGAGCAAAGATCTTAGTAGCATACTTACGCTGAGATAAAAACATCACTGAAGAACTACGTGTAACACAAATACCTAGAAAATAATTAAGTAAACCGAGATCTGTCATAGAAAACTCCTAATGTAATGAACGAATAATCTGCTGCAACAAAGTCTCAGAAGAAGCAGTGAGCACAATATCATCAACAAAGATGAGTCACAACGACTGTGATGAAACCCAACACGAGTAATATAAGAAGCAAATATTTGAAACCAAGCTCTAGGGGCATGCTTAAGCCCATAAGAGACCCTTGTAATAAACCCACATAATTAGGATGCTCATAATCCCAAAACCCTAGAGGCTGATCCATATAAACCGTCTCAGATAAATCATCATGTAAGAATGCATTCTAGACATCAAGCTAATGAATCGGCCAATGTCGAGAAGTAATCAAACTAAGGATAGTCTGAATAGTACTCGGTTTAACAACCAGACTAAAAGTCTCATCAATAATAATACCCTCTAACTGAGTACTACCATTCGCCACAAGACGATCCTTGTAGCGACCAAGAGTGCCATCAGCCAAATACTTATGGCGAAAAAGCCACATACAACGAACAATATTTGTGTCTGAGGGTCGAGGCACAAGCGTCCAAGTGTTATTTTTAATAAGCGCATTATATTCATCACATAGAATTTTGCCAATTTAGATAATTAAACGCACCACGATATGATTGGAGTAAAGGAGAAACCAAAGACACATGAAGATTGAGACGCTGAGTATGACGATTAGTCCCGTCACGAAAATGTGTGACCATGGGATGAACCGACGAGAGGTTCAGGTTGATGTGTTGGGGGGTAGTCGGCTGTTGGATTATTTCGTAGTTTTGGGCCGCAGATGGAGGTGGTTGGGCCTTAGTTGAAAGTGGAGTCGCATGGTGAGGTTGGGCCGCGCCCTAAGGAGGTGGATCAATATGAAGTTGGGTCATAGAAGTGGTATTAATTGGTGTGGTAGGTTCAGTGGGTTAGTTAACATAAATGGGTCAAAAAGTTTGAGGTTTATATCGGGCGAGTCATCTAAAAATGTGTATTTAGGCGCCGAGTTGGGTTGAATAGAGCCATATGGAAAAACGGTTTCACTAAAGGTGACATGAAGAGAGATAATAATTTTATTTATGTGTAATTCAAGACAATGATACCTGTGATGATTTAAAGTGTGTCCCAAAAAAATAGAGGGTGTGGCGTGTGGTTCAAGTTTGTGATTGGAGATATAGGTGAGGGTAACATAAACACCCAAAGGTACGTAAAAGACTATAGTCGGGTCTTTACCAAACAAACGAGTATAAGTTATTTCATTGTTAATAGCGGTGGAGGGCAAGATATTTAGTAAATAAATAGCCATGTTAAGTGCTTAGATCCAAAAGGTTTATGGAAGATTTACCTGAAAAAGTAAGGTTCTAATGAGGTTGTTGATAGTACGAACCATGCGTTTAGACTTACCATTTTGTTGGGAGGTTTTTGGGCATGAAAAACGAAACTGAATGCCATTGTCAGCAAAAAGTTTATGTAAGGTATGATTGTCGAATTCACCACCTGATTGCACTCAAATGACTTATTTTCACACTGAAACTGAGTGTGAACATAGTCACGAAACAACACAAATTTAGATAGAACATCAGACTTATTACTCAACAGATAAACCCAAAAAACTTGCGAATAATGATCCAAAAATAAAACATAATATTTAAAACCTGAAAGGCTCAGAATGAATGAAGTCCACATATCCGAGTGAATAATGTCAAAACAAGAAGTAATCATAGTATCGGAACTAACAAATGGAAGCCTCACATGTTTGCCAAGATGACAAGCATGACAAAGAACGAGAGGTTTCTATTTATTACACGAAATAAAATTATGAGAAACAAGACGACGTAACACTTTACTTCTTATATGTCCAATACGTCGATGCTACGTATGTTGACTGACAAGAAAAGCATGAGGGATCGGAGATAGAGCTGTGACCGGGTAAAGATCCCCATTGATATCTCATCGGGTCAAGCACTACTAGTAGGATCCTGAAGAAGCTTAGAATTAAAAGCATGTGGTAAGGTGGTCGCTTGACCCAAGAGAGCTGTGGTCCCCGCATTCCTGAGCTGAGCAATGGGCTGACCAATTTTACCAGTGGGCTGGGCCAGTTGTGGATAAATCATAGGGCCCATTTGTGGTGTTAGGGACTGACCCAGATGAATATCTATGTTGGGCTGGGCCTGCGGGAGCACAAAACCAGGTGGACTAGCAGTAGGGTAGTAATAGGTGGGTTGGACCTGTGGTATGACGAAACCATGAGGATAACTTGGGCTAGGCTGAGTTGGGCCTGCTTGATAAGCAACTTGTGACCAGAGGGTTACTTGTACCCATAGTTTCATTCGATGCCAAATTTGTAGACCCATGAACACCCATATTCCCCAACTAATTTATCAATTTAACCAAGAGATCATTCGTGTAATGTCCATTATCATTAGAACCACTACCCTTAACATTAAAAATATTACGGTTGTAACCTAACTTTGAGTGAGCATCATGAACATACTTACACAAGTCACCAAACCGACAAGAACCTTTAGCAAAATTATAACAACGCCGCCAAGACTTGATTTAAGGATTGGAAGGGCGACGAGAATTACCTGTTTCGGCCATAAGAACCATAGGAGATGATGACGAACAATCCACGGGTAGAGAGAGTGATTTGGACCTTAACCGCGTCTCTTCGGTAGTCAACATTAAACGAGCCATTTTCAGATCCGAAAAAGGCTCTCGGTGCTTAATAATACCACACAAATGATCGTACTTGTCGGGCAAGCCTTTAAGCGCAAAGGTAACCACATCTTCACTACTAACGGGAGATCCAAGAGTGGTTAAGATGGTGGCAATCGACTCAATCTTCCTAATGTAGACATCAATAGTCAAATCACCAAGCTTTCTTGACGGTAACTCCGCCTTTAATGCAATGGTATGAGAATGCTTGTTGTCTTTGAAAATATCAGTAATGAGATGCCATGCTTCCTTAGCGGGTCGTGTGTGCTCCACAACCAATCGTGTTTAAAGAGTTTCCAAGATCATCGTAAAGATCCATGATAGAACAATGGTGTCCACTTTAGTCTCTTTAGGTGTGAGAGGCGTAGGGGTGCTTGCGGATGTTTTAGTTGGGACACCATGAATATACTTACTCAGCTCATAACCTTGACATAGTTTGTAAAAAAAATACTCCCATGATGCATAGTTTTAATTGTCGAGATCAAGCTTAATGGAAACCCTGGTGAGAAGGTAATGGTGTGTAACCGTGGAAAGCTTCTCCGAGAGAGGGATTGGGGTAGGATCTTGACCAGTTATGGTGGCATGTTAACAGAAAGATTTTTAGGGTTTGATGACGTAAATCTGCTTGGGGGAAACTAGTTAGGGTTTTGGGTCATGAGTATATAGGAGAGAAGAGTTAATAGAAACTTTAAAAGCACACAAGTAATAAGCTCGTGACCTAAAGCACGAACAACCAAGTAAACAACGTGTGGATTTGTGACCTTATCACAAATCACCAATACGATTTATAACAAACGAAGGTTTACGGGGTATTAGGATAGGACATCAGAAGGATGTATTAGGGTTTATTATGTGGATCAATTATATGGCTGATACCATGTAGGTTTGGTAATGTGTATGTATTTCATAAAATCATTCGGTATAATATAATAATTACAAAGATCATTCTAGACTTGGGATTGAGCCTAATACAAATATATAAAATTAAATATGGGCTAACATGTAGGTTTGGTAATGTGTGTGTATTCCATAAAATCATTCGGTACAATATAAATAATTACAAGGATCATTCTAGACTCGGGCTTGAGCCCAATATAAATATATATCAACATAAAACGGGCTAACAATGTTTAGTCGTGAAAAAGCATGTGATGCTGCTTTATATATTCAGTATCTTACTAGCTCATGGTAAGTCTCATGTTATGCAGGTACATCAATTACCCTTTTCGTCTAGTTTCTATGATATTTTGCATAAGAAGTCCCTCCATATATAATCGTATACATAATATATAGGCCAAAACACATATTAGTACCTTGAACTTGGCAAAGTGGATCATCTACTACACTAAACTTTTAAGGGTGCAGAATGATACCTTAAACTTGACAAAATTGAATTTCTAATACCCAATACTAATTAACTAAACAATTAATTAGTTTTTTTCTTTGAAAAAATCATTTTCGTAAAGTATTTTGTATTAAATTATTTATAGTAAAACTTTGGCTATGTAAATATATACTTTTCCTAAAATTTAATTAATTTTTATCTTTTAAAAATTAATATAGTATTTTAATTGGTTATTTAGAATTAAAAAATATATATGTAGCATTGATTTCTAAAATAGTTCTAGTAAGCTACTTTTAATATGTAATTATATTATATTTTTAAGTATTTGTTTAAAAAAATAGATCAATTTATAACTAACTATATAAGACTTTTGTAAGTTTCAATTTAAATAAGCATATGCAGAAATAAATAGTTAAATTGTTATTGTCTCGAAATCATTTGAAACGAACACTTAGGTATATAATATAAATATCTATGTATCAAAAGTAGTGTGGTAATTCACTTTCTTTAAAACATTATTTCATACATGAATTTCCGTATTATTTACTTAAGTGTTCGAATCAAATAATTTTGAAACAATAATAATTTGACAAATTATTTCTTTATGTGCATATTTAAATTGAAAATTACAAAACACTTATATAGTTATAAGTTTATCTTAAAATTATTTGAAACAAACATTTAATAATATAATATAAAAATATATTAAAAGTAGCACGCTATAAATGTTTTAGAAATCAATACTACATATACGTTTTTATATTCTAAATAATCAATTAAAAATCTATATTAATTTTTAAAAGATAAAAAATAATTAAATTTTAGGAAAAAATATATTTACGTAGCCAAAATTTTACTATAAATTATTTATTACAAAATACTTTACTAAAATGACTTTTAGAAAGAAAAAACAATTAATTGTTGAGTTAATTAGTACAGAGTAGTAGAAATTCTATTTTGTATAATTCAGGGTACTATTCTACACCCTTAAAAGTTTAAGGTACTTGATGATTCACTTTGCCAAGTTCAGGGTACTAATATATGTTTTGACCAAATATATATAATCTCTAAGGGTGCGTTTGGTTTATAAAGGGGTTTAGTTTTGGATTTGGATTTGATTTAGGATTTGGAATTGATATAGGTTTTGGAATTGATATAGGTTTTGGAGAGATATATTATATTTATTTAAAAGATTTTATAATAAAAATTAAAAGTAAAAGTAATATTTTAAAATAAAAGTATGTGTATATATGTGAGAGAGAAAAAGTGAGATGTATAAATAAATGTGTGAGAAAGAGAAAACCCACTAAGTAGGTCTCCTTTTCATTTTGTGGGCCATATTTGTGTTTTTAAACCAAAACCCATTAACCAAACAATTAAAGCTGGTACTCAGCCTAAATCCGATGTTCAAAAGGAGGCAACCAAACGCACCCTAATAGAAGATGTGTTTAAAATTCACAACCTATTCATCAACCTATATTCCTCAAATGCTAAAATTTTGTAACTAAATCTCAATCTATAATCATCTCTCGCATACTAATATATCAATTGTTTGAGCAATCTCAACCTATTATCAATTTTATTAAAAGGCAGCACGCCTATTTAATGCCTTATTTATTACACTCCTCCACTGACCGGGTCGACCCGCCGGACAAGCTACCGGAACACGCCGGAACCCGGCTGTTGACCCGGGACCGACCTAATTTTTTTTAACCCATTCTTTCTCTCACTTTCATAACTCTCTCTTCTCTCACAGATCTTACAACCAACCACGTATTAGGGTATGTGTTTATTCATCTCATATCCACCTCTCGCGTCTCTCTTATCCCTCTCATATCCATCTCTCTTCTTTTCTAGATGTTTTTCTACAATCGCCGTGTCTTTAGGTTTTCCGGCAAACTTCTGTCATCTTTAGGGTTGTCCCTATGCTCCGGTGTGCCACTATATGCTGATTTCATGTAGTAAGTCTTATTATATCTTTTTTAAAGTTTTTTTAATACATTGGGGTTTATCTATTTGATGATTAAAAATGAATTGGTGCTTAATTATATGGCTTAAAAATAATTCCCTTTCGAGCTTTAATATAAAAGATTGACACTTTTTTTTGGGTTTTCATTTTACATGTGCTAATTTCTTATGAGAATTCTAGAATTCTGAGAAGATCTGTAAGTTTTGGGATGTGGTTGGAGGTTGAAGCGTTAGAGTGAAATGGGGATGAATCGGTTACGAATTTAATTATGTTGATTGTGATACTAAGGTATGTTTTCTTTTCGTTCGTTATTGGTTTATGGTGATTTGAATCATTTGTATTTATTAGTTTTGGTTACTTAATAGTTTTGAGGTAAAAAAAAATGTGTGTAATTTTATGTTTGTTTCATAAGCTATTTATATAACCACTTTGAAATAAGTTGCTTCTTAAAGTGTTTTTAAGTGGATGTTTTTTTGGTCAATTTAATGATGTTTTATGTGTTTTGCAGGGTCAGTTGACGAAATGGGAGTTGAGAGGATGCGCTAAGGTTGTTACTCACGCTTGATCAGGTTAATGTTTTTCAATTTTTTAAGTTGGCGCTCAAGTTATTTATGTGTTCAGCTTCCACTTATAAATAAACACTTATAAGCTACTTAACTAAGCATTGTAGAATATTGAGTTTGGATTTGCTTATTTCATAGTTGTGTTAAATTTAGTTATGATAAGTGGGTAACTTTTGACTTATTACAACAGTTACTTGCTAATGAACGAGCAACTTCTGTTCTGGTAATTTTATAAGCATGCTATCTCATTTTTGTCTTTACTTTATTGTATTGGCAGAATGAATGGCTTTTTAGGATTATTCAGAAAGTTTAGTTGAGCGTTTACAGGTTGTTTTGACAGGAAGAGTGTGGGCGGGCTTCGACATATTGAGGTTCGATCACGTTAGGTTTATGGAGGGGTATGCTCGGATTAGTAAGCCATCTCCGAAACCCAATGGAACCTTTGGTACGATGTTTTTTTTGCTTTTTAAACCCAAACACATTTGACCAGTTACACAAATCTAACCTACATTCTTCAAAATGATTAAGGACATGATTTTGTTTAGTAAATTGTAGCTGGTTATGTGTGCAAAGTTATAAGTATAAAGGCTAATAACACCTTTAGCGATGACTTAGAGTGGTATACATCAGGTAGTTTTGTATGTGTATCAGGTTGTTACCGATTCAATATAAAGTACAACCATGTTACTACAAAAAGCCATGTAGTTTCATTTGTTAAATCAGACATTATCTATTTAAAAGCATATTGGTGACTGTTACTACAAAAAGCCGTGTAGTTTCAACCGGCTGTAGCTACGAGGCACTGTGGTACGTAATGTGTTACAGGTGATTATCATGTATTTCATTGTTTTCCGCCAAATAATTTTGTCAGTGCAATCCTGGTTCGTGTAGTACCAGTTTTGCAAGGCAATCGAGACTCACAGGTAGTTATCAATAATGCTATTTACGTATAGTATATGCGTACATTATTTACTTCTAAAAACTTTTACTATTTATGTAGGTCCCCTATGAATGTACGTGCACCTTGGAGCATGTGATCAGACATCTCAACATTGGCGGTTAGATTGGTATAATACATTCTAAGCACACGAGGTGTATTGTGCAGTGATCAAGGTACTATAGCAAACGAATTACATGCTTAGAATTCTATCCAACTAATAACATTTTTTTATCAGGAGACTAGGTTAATACGGGCTTGCACTTGATGACATTGACAAAGAGAAGCTACGGCTAAGGAAAAGTTTATATCTAACTTTCTTTACTAACACAATCTTATTTTTTAGGGGTTGTTTGGGTGCGACTGAAATCACTGAGTGTATAATGCTCATTTGTTACAGGACATTTATTTTAGGGATTAAGTTATCAGACTCATAGTTTATACTCAGATCATTTTTAATTATCTTAATGCAGGTGGTAAAAAACGGTTACTCAGGACGCCATGCCCGCTCTGAGGAATGCAAGTCAAGCTGCTTCACGTATAGAAGCTGCTTTCGAGGTACATTATTTTACGATGGATTACTTTACAGTTCGCAAGGGCGGCATCCTCATTTCTTCTTTAAATACCCGTTATGATGTATACATGTGAAGGTAGACTGTCTCCCTGTGAGTTAACCTGTTTATTTTATAGTTTGTTTATATAATTATTAAGGTATTTGTACAATTTTCTTATGTTTTGTTTCGTAAGGCTTGAATATTTGGCAGATTTTATCCCTGCATCTTTGTCGATTATACTGGCTGCTGCTGATTATCCCGCTAGAGATACGCCTAGGGAAACAGTGGAAGGAATTCTTTGATAGCAATGAGAACATTGGTTTCGTACTGGGACAGGTTTGTAATGCATTTTTATGGACTATTTGTAATGCATTTTTATGGACTGTTGTTGTTGTTGATTTGTTAAGATGCTACAGTCACATGACGTGGTTGTCAAATTTTTGATTAACCCCTACTTTATCAGTCCTTATAAAAATAAAAATTTACGAGGTGTTTGAATTAGCTTATTTTACGGCTATACAGGCTCATTAAGAACTAAAAAAAAGTCACATAGGCTTTCTTTTTTCGTCGGCTGGCGAGCTTAACAGCGCAAAGTGTTTTTTTATGTGTGAACATAATAAGCACTTTAACGCGCTTACTAAAAACTGCTTTTTTCCTAAAAATAAGAAAATATATAACCCTTTTTTATTCTTGATTTTTTTGCGATTAAGGTTTATTACTACACATTTATAGACTTAGCTATCCTGTTGCTACTTTTGATGGATTTTATGTTCTAATGCATTTGTGTACAATCTCATCGAAACATTGGAAATCCTAAATATTTCTTTGTTGGTTTCCTTCTTATGCAGACCGATGATGAAGATGATGAATAACTAGAGGAGATGGAAAATGATTATTAAAAGAAAATTTTGGTGACTGAAGAAGAATTTAACCAGTGTGAATTGAAAGAGGTAATTACCTAAACACATACGTCTTGAAAATAAAAAAATTCACTAACTGCTTAAGGAAGCCTTTCTTATAGTTTCCCTTAGTTTTTATCTCTTATTTGTATTGAGGTAAATTCATTAGTTTCTGATAAGCACGGAGGCTGTTTATTTTCATGTGCTTATTTAAAATGAAATTAAAACTATTTTTCTTGCAGTTATAAGTGCTACTTATTTTTTAGCGCGAGCATAAGCAAAAAAAATAAGCAGACCTAAACACCCTCCTTAGCGATTTTTGTTGTTCAAGTTGGACTATCATCAAGCCTTGGTAAAAGCCATACTATCTAAGAAAAGGAAAAAGAGTGTGATATAGAGAAATGTACATCTTTTTTCATTTGTCAAATGTTAAAATTTTGTTGCCATATTTATGAGGGGAAAAACCCTACTTAACGATAAAAATAAAGTTGTCATTAGGGCTGGTCTACACATAATTTACTACTACGTATGTTGTCTTTAACCGCTTTCCATACTGTTTTTAAAAGGCTTTAATCTCATGTGTTAGCTGTCGTTTTTTAATTCAGTTTCTATAAGTTTTAAGGTGTGTAAAATTGATCGATTTGTTTAATACACTCACTACTAGAGGTGTCAACATGTTACCATTTACATAATTTTTGATTAAACAATATAGCAGTTTGTGCGAAATGATGCAAAGGTAAATCTTTTTTTGTTATGAAACAGATTATAGTAATGTTCGACATGATCTTATTAACGTTTTTTGTGTGTGCAGATTTTTAGATGCGGCTGGCCAATCCAAGAACCCACTTCTTTTATTGTAACGCCTTAAATGTCACCAGAAATTAGAAGGTGGAAGAGACATTGTTTACCCCGTAAACACAACTGCGTTTCACCCTGTGTAAGTTTTTTTCGGCTACTGAATTCACATTAGTATCATTTGTAAATAAGGGCCCTCCAATCGTTGCCACCAAAAGGCATCTTGGAAGCCACCTGAAATCCAAACACCCAAAAAATCAAATTAAACTTCCAAACACCTTTTTAAAAAGCTACAAAAACCCACAAATAATTTTTAATACTGAAATTAAATTAAATTTATATAAATGATGTAACACCCCCAAATTGGGTCACAGCAGAATAAGAGTCCGGGGCGTGTTACTTCATAGATCAATAACACAAGATATATATAGAACGACCAAAAAGTCGTTTAAAACTGATACATTGGATTTAACAAAGTATTTGTTACATAAGCCCGAAGCTTCACTTGTTCACTTGTTCAAAATACAAAGATTTCTAGCCCATAACAGATATACAAAATGTAATGCGACAAAATCTTTAATGCATGATATCCAAATCAAAACCACCAATGTATCCCTTGCACCTCGTGCTTATTGACCTCCTGAAAAACATTGCTTTAAAACGTCAACAATAATGTTGGTGAATTCATAGGTTTGATAAATCGTATATTGTAGGACCACAAGATTTCCCAAGTGTATGATAATGCAACAGATGCAGACATCATATAAATGTAATTACGTTGCCCTAAGCTCATGACACTGAAGCTCGACATAAATGAATACCATATAAATGGCCTACATTGCCCGTGATGATGTTCTAACCCGCAACATCCTATGTTCGACATGGTATACGTTCGTTTGCCCAGTGATAGCTAATCACCCGAACGGGGATGTCAATCCCAATAGATCTATTCATAACATTCGCGCTCACAATCCAGTAACTGACAGTTCATGATAATGGGCTCAACTAGGGTTATCGCTACTTAGGCAACACGTAATCATAATGTAAAACTTATCCACTTGTGTCCAATTATAAAACAGTGCATGTTTCTCACCCCAAAAACTTATAAAACAAATCATGTAAAACGTGGGGCTATGAACTCACCTTGAGTGAGCGAATATCAAGTGTATCACAGAAAATGCGTCACGGTAATGATCGAGTGCAACCTAATCCAATATAGGTCGTATAAGTACTAATCACATTGGGTAACTACTACCATATATAATTCTATATAGCTAATCACCATCTAATTGTTTTAGTGAAATCATATTTATAAAGTTAAAACGTTTATAAATATACCTTTGGTAAAAATGACATAACTTTCACGTTTCAAGTCCGTTTCTTGCGTTTCTTATGTCCACGCTTTCGTATTAAGACGAGTTATCAAAATTTGACGTTTTCATATTTTTAGTCCTCTGATGAACAGTGATTTTTACTGTTCATACCAGTTATAAACTTATTTTTATAACTTTAATTAACGTAAAACCCGTAAATGTCGTATTTTATTCGTTATAGCTCCGTTTTTAGCGATTCTTTCGAGTACGTCTTCGTTATTGAAAGTTCTATCAATTTATTGATGTTTTCAAAATATATGTTTCTGTCATGAATAGTAAATTTTACTGTTCATAGTTTATAAAATTACTTTTATAAACTTTAATTATCGTAAACGCCGTATTTTATTCGTTTTAGCTCCGTTTTTAGTAATTCTTTCGAGCACGATCTCGTAATTGAAAGTTCTATTTATTTATGAGGTTTACAAAAACAAATGTTCCTGAGATGAACAGTAACTTTTATAAAAATAGTTTTATAAAAGTATTTTTATACATTTTAAGTATATAAACTCGCGTAATTCGTAACTTCTTCGTTTTTAATTGAAAAATTACGTTTCTTATTGTTTTGGAATCCTAAAAATATGTATGATTTAATAAAAATACCAAACATTCTGTTTGTAGAATTTTTATAACAAGTTTTTATAAAAATTCTTTTATAACTCCAGTTATTATCGTAAAACTCGTAAACTACGTATCTTTTTCGTTATTAATCCGTTTTTTGAGTTTCTTACCTTTTTGGAATCGTCATAAGGTGTACTATCTTTATAAAATGTAAAACCTACTATTTGAAATTCAAAACCAAACAACCCTTTTTTATAGCTTTTATATAATTAATTATATACTTTTGTTTTACATACTTTCCAACTAATTAAAATACCACAATTCTTTCACAAGTCTTTATATCATATGTTTTACATATAATAGTGTCCATAGGTCAATAATTGTCCAAAAATGTCTAAGAAATCACAAGATCCATTTGTGTACACACTTATTTATATAGGAACTTTCATAAGTATACTTTAACTACTAGTTTATACATGAACTTTTTATACATACACCAAGAGTGTACAAGGCTTATACTTCCATTATAACATCTAATTAGCATCCATATAACATAAATATAAGTCCATGAAGCAAGATTAACAAGTCATTTACACACTTTTATTTGAAACTTATTAAGTAAACTTTGAAAACCCTAATTTGTATATACACTTTTTATACTTAAATCAACATGGTACAACACTTGTATACCCATTTTAACATGATATTATCAACAATATATCATATGTAAAAGTGTACAAATCCATAATCACAAGTAAAAATCCTTTTTACATGTTCAAAAGTGTCCTAATGGTGATTTTGCTATATAAAACTAACATATGCATAAAATGATAAATGTAAGAACATAAAGGGTTTTAGATGACCTTAATGAGATGTATGATGATAACCAACACAATCTAAACCCTTGTTTTGATGAAAAACCAAAGCTTGCACACTTGAAAACCCTAGTTTTCCAAGAAAACCCTAATTTTTATATACTTGCTTCAATACTTGTAAACCTTTAACCAACCCTTGAAAACACCTTAGGTTATCATAGGAATGATGTGTGAATGCTTGTATGGTCTTAGAAAATCAAGCTATGGATTGTGTAAAAAGGGGTTTGTTTGTCGTGGCCTATAAGAAAGGGAAATGGAGAGTTGTTTTGATTTTTAGCTAAGTGTTAAAGTGTATGTGTTTTCTCTCTTGGTATACTATACTTATATGTATCAAAGACTAGTCAAAAAGGTGTACATGGAAGTCTTGAGACAAGATGAGTGTTTCAAGGAAGTCTTATGGTCAAGGTATGGGTTTTACTTGAAGAAGTCTCATGGTTTTATTAGTTGGTGAATGTACAATGCAAGTTGCAAGATTTTATGATATTTCTTTGTATCTCTTGCTATAAATCCGGCCATATAGAGATATGTATGATATATTTTTGTGATTTTTGAGTATTGGGTATAAAAGTGGGTATTTGTTAAAGCGTAGAAAAGTTTTGGTGGTTCCAGGTATGCCTAAACGTATTTTATCACGAAACGTAAACACTTTACGCAACCAATAAAAATAAAATGAACAAAGTTAATAATTATCATCAAAATAATTACTTAACACTTGCTTGATGTAAACATTTAATTGTTTGATGCCCATTTACATTTAATAATCGTTTTTAGCTTACGCGATTTAAGTTAACGATTTAAAGCAAACGCGTACAATACTAAAAATACATAGTAAGTTTATTGACAATGTCAATGACCCTAAAACACGGGGTGGTATATGTGTGAATTGCAAGATAAATTGCTAACATTTCCCATGATGATGTTCTAACCCGCAACATCCCAAATCCGACATGGTATACGTCCGTTGTCTGGCAAACCAGCACAGTGCTATCACCGAACGGGGGATGTCCAATCCCAATAGATCTATTTATACATTACGCGCTCACCTCACAAAGTAATTGTACTGTTCATGAAGGGGCACGTAGGTTATCGCTACTTTGGCATAAACTCGTAATCTTGATTAAATGTACACTTGTGACACAAATTTGTAATAACAATGGCTTGTTGCTCACCCCAAAAGTTGTATATCACTTGATATAGTAATAAATAGGCTATGAATCTTTCCCCTTTTTTAACTTTGTGTTTTCTGACTTTTTCTTTCTTTTTCTTGTTTTCTCTTTGGTTTTTTTTCTTTTTCTTTTTTTTTGTTTTATATTTTTTTGTCCTATATTTTATTTTTAGCCCTATGTAATCTTGTTTTACATATTATATAGAAACAATGATTACATATTTTTGGGTCGTTGTGAGGACAACATTCCCAATTTATAACCCAATTACCCCTATACCAAAACACATCAACTATACTTCCACCATCACATCTATTCATACCACAGCTCACCCACCCCAAAGTAAAATACGACCACTTCACTCCACCCCACCCTCTGCCTCCCTTCCTCCCATTTTTACTGTTTATAATTACCGCATTTTACTATACTAGCGTTTTTTTGTAGCTCTTTTACCTTTGTTTATATCTACACTTAATTCCATTTGTCCTTCTTTTATTTGCTCTACGTGAAATTGTTTATTACTTTAGTGAATAAACTCGTGTATATGGAATCTAGTGAAATGGGAACGTCAGGACATAGAGAAATGTAACTATTAAATATAGGCCGCATCCGCATGCAATGAGTACAAAGTACTTAATTAATTACTACATCACAAGTTATATAGTTATACATTTACTAATAAGTTTTTTGTTTAGTTTTAAATGTCAAAACAAGTTTTTTATACCGTACTTTAATTGGAATAAAGGTGATTTTGTTTTTGTAATCCGTAGATAAAGTGAGGTTTTCGTCTCATAAATGATTGTGTTGTTAATATCATGGTTTATATTATTATTGTTTATATAATTTTTTATACATTGGTTTTTTAATTGATTTTTATTAAATATGTTGCACATAAGTGAAGTAGTGATTACAGGTTTTTTAAAACCTCGTAATCTTTATCGTTTTTTTAACTCTGTTTCAAGTGTTTTATTATGTCCCGGTTTCGTATTAAGAAAAAAATATCAAAATATTATTCTATAGTATTTATGCCTCTGATGTAAAGTTACTTTTTAATTTGTTAATTGTTTTTATAAAATTATATAAAACTACTTTTATATAATTAATCGTCGTAACCTTCCAAAAGTCATAACTTACTCATATTTAATCCGTTTCGCTTGTTCTTTACATGTATGGATTCGTATTTGAAAAGTCTAATCAAATTTTATATTTATAATATGGTTTGGTACTGTTATGAACAGTAACAGTAAGTGAAAGTTTATAAAAATACTTTTTATAACTTTAATTATTGAAATCGTATTTTAATTGTATCTCGTTCGTTTTAATTCGGTTTTTAGTGATTCCTATGTCCACGTCTTCGTAATTAAAAGCTCTATTTATGAAAATTATTTCCCAACAGTATACTGTCGTGAACAGTAACTTATTTTTATAAATTTACTTTTATAAAAATACTTTTTAACTTAAACTTGTAAATAACGTATCACCTTCATTTTAAATCCGTTTTTCGAGTTTCTTACGTCCTTGGATTCCTTATGAAAAGTACTATATTTATAAAATATTTATTTTTATATATCAGATCTGTAACAGTAGGCATTTGTATAAAATAACTTTTATAAAATCACTTTTATCCATTTAATTATTGTAAACTTAAAAATGTCATATCTCCTTCGTTATTGCTCGGTTTTTCAAGTTTCTTATATGCTTACGATCCTTGTGATAAGTACTAATTGAATAAAATATAAAATGTATACCCTTATACACGAATTCAAACAGTAGGTTATAAAATTAATTAGGGTTTTGTGATTAATAAAACAAGTTTTATAATTCCTTTTATTTAGAAACTTTGCACCATTCTTTCACCAAGTGTTATACCATATTTCTCACATATATTAAGTCTTATAAATGTCCACAATACTTGTCCAAATGAAATCCATGTCCTCATGATATTTTTATACATAAACTTGTAAATAAAACTTTCAATACAAACTAATTTACAAACTAAACTTATAAATTAATTTACACTTATATAGAATGTTTACTTCCATTTTAAGTATCATTTCACCAACAATAATGTAAAATTCGAATTACATATATCTTTGTAATATTCCATAAATCATAAAAATGAACCTAGGTGGTGTTTAACATATATAACAAGTATGTACACATAAGATAGTAAATGAATGGAAATGAAATACTTAAATTAGACCTTATAGGAGAGATGTGGAATGATGAACACAAGATAAAAACCCTAACCAAGCTTCCAAATCCAAAACCCTAATCAAGAAAACCCTAAATATGTTTTCTTGATTAATCCTTATCCAAGCTTGTAATAACCTTGAGTAACCTTAGATGATCTTAGAATGAACACTAGAATACTTGGAATGCTTTAGAAAATCAAAGAATATGAAACCCTAGTTTTTTATATGTCATGGGTTTTGGAGGTTTTTAGAGAGAGAGTCGAGTGAAGTTTTTACTTGTAAGAATGAAAGAGTGATTTAGTTATTATAGGACTTGCCTTTTATGGCAAGAGTTAATGTTTAACCTACCTTAAACTAACCATGGTTGAGTAGTGGGGTTAAGGTACAAGATGTAAGAACTTGTAAGACCTCTCCTCCTCCCTAGGAGGAAGGAGATGCCTAATTGGAGGATGGGTACATTTAACAAGCCAATTACTTGAAGATTGTGTTATGTAAGTGTACCTTGTTGGTTAACTAACTAAAAGAAAGTAAAGCTTGAATTTTCTTGTGTTTCTTATTAATAGATCCGGCCATAATGGGTTGTAGGTAAAGAAATAAGTTAATTTTTGTGTATTGGGTATAAAAGTCAGTATTGTTTTGAGTATAGATGGGTATTGGTGCTTCCAGGTATGCCTAAATGTAATTTATTGCGAAACGTAAGCGTTTTACGTAACCAATAAAAATAAATTATGAAAAGTTATAAATTATACTCTTAATAATCATATAACACTTACTTGATGTAAACTTTAACTTGTTTGGTGTCCGTTTACGTTGAATGATGATTTTTTCTTTACACGATTTAACTATAAGATAATAATTAAAAGCGAACGCGTAAAACCCTAAAAATAAATAATGAAAATAATTGAGTCGGGAAATGACCTGAAAATGAGAAATGTTATAGTCTCCACCCGTAAGAAGAGCCTTGTCATCAAGGCTCAAGTTGCAACACTTGATGGAGGTACGGGTTTAGTGAAGAGATGCGAATACTTCTTTTGAAATTGGTCTTCGCGTTCCCATGTGAACTCTGGACCTCTCCTTGAGTTCCATCGAACCTTGACAATTGGGATACGGCTTTGCTTCAACCATTTGACTTCTTGATCCATGATCTTTACAGGTTCTTCCACAAAATAGAGCTTGTCATCAACCTGAAGTCCTTCCAACGGAACGGCTAATGGTTAGTCAGAATAACATTTCTTCAGGTTGGATACATGAAATGTATTGTGAACTCTGCTCAACTCTTGAGGAAGCTCAAGCTTGTAAGCAATGGATCCAACCTTTTCCAGCACCTTGAAAGGTCCAACATATCTAGGGTTTAACTTCCCCCGTTTGCCAAAATGTATGACCCCTTTCCAAGGTGAAACTTTAAGCATAGCTCTATCCCCAACTTGAAACTCCATCGGCTTACGCTTTAACTCGGCGTAACTCTTTTGTCGGTCATGAGCGGCTTGCATTCTTTACTTGATCTAAATGACCTTCTCAGTTGCCTCCTGGACCATTTCTGGACCGATGAGTTGAACTTGTCCGACCTCGGCCCAACAAACAGGTGAACGACACTTCCGTCCATAAAGTGCCTCGAATGGTGCAGCCTTGATGCTAGCGTGATAACTGTTGTTGTAAGAAAACTCAACTAGTGGCAAATGTCTAACCCAACCATTTCCAAAGTCGATCACACAAGCACGTAGCATATCCTCGAGAGTTTGGATAGTTCTCTCGCTTTGTCTGTCAGTTTGTCGATGATACGTAGTACTCATATCTAAGTTAGTACCCAAAGACTTCTAAAGTGATCTCCAGAAATTTGATGCGAATCTAGGGTCACGATCACAAATGATCGAGACATGTATTCCATGCCTTGTGACTACCTCCTTCAGGTACATTCTCACCAATATTTCCATGGAATCAGTCTCTCTCATTGGTGTAAAGATTGCAGACTTAGTAAGTCAGTCAACAATCACTCAAATGGTGTCATATCCTTGTGACGACTTAGGAAGCTTTATTACAAAATCCATAGTGATATTATCCCACTTCCCTTAGGGTATCTTGGGTTATACTAACAAACCCGATGGCCTTTGGTGTTCAGCTTTGACTTTAGTACACGTCAAACATTTGCTAACATAGGTGGCGATGTCGGCCTTCATATTAGGCCTCCAATATAGCCTTTTCATGTCCTGGTACATCTTGTCAGAACCCAGATGGATGAAGTATTTTGATTTGTGGGGCTCGTGCATGATCACAGTCCTCAAGTCACCATAACATGGCAACTAACTCTTGCCGTTTAAGCATAAGGTTCCGTCAGCGTGGGGTTCCAACTTTTCCTTTGGTATATCATTCCTGATCATACCACCTACATCTTCGTTCTTAAGATTCTTTGGTTTCTGTGCTTCGGTCTAAGCATTCAAGATTTGTTTGAGAAGATCCAAACCAATAGTCATCACTAAGGCTCGGACTCTTAATGGTTTAATTCGCTCTTTCCGGCTTAAAGCATCAGCAACAACATTTGCTTTCCCAAGGTGATAACGAATCTCACAATCGTAATCACTGAGCAACTCTAACCAACGACGTTGCCTCATATTCAACTCCTTTTGGTCAAGTATGTGTTGTAGACTCTTATGATCTGTGAACACCGTACACTTGGTTCCATATAAGTAGTGCCTCCAAATCTTTAGAGCAAACACCACTGCACCAAGTTCCAAATCATGGGTAGTATAATTTTTCTCATGAATCTTCAGCTGTCATGATGCATAAGAAATCACCTTCTCGTTTTGCATCAATACCGTACCCAGTCCTTGAGGGAGATCTAAGATGGGCATACTACACAACTTATGCTTCAATGTCTGAAAAGCTGCTTCTTGCTTGTCACCTCATTCAAAGGCGACTTTCTTTTGAGTGAGTTTGGTCATTGGCTTAGCGATTTTTGAAAATCCTTCAATAAATCTTCGGTAGTAACCGGCAAGACCTAAAAATTGATGAATCTCTGTTGGAGTCTTAGGAGATGCCCAATCTTTTATGGATTCGATCTTGGCAGGATCTACGTGAATGCCTTGACTATCAGTCACGTGGCCAAGAAATTGTACCTTAGGGATCCAAAATTCACATTTAGAGAATTTAGCGTACAACTCCTCCTTCTTAAGCAGTTTTAGAATTGCCTTAAGATGCTCTTCATGTTCCTTCTTGTTCTTTGAATAAATTAGTATATTGTCGATAAAGACAATTACAAACTTATCCAAGTATGGTTTGCACACTCGGTTCATGAGGTCCATGAATACTGCAGGTGCATTTGTCAAACCAAATGGCATCACTTGGAACTCGTAATGACCATACCGAGTCCAAAATGCCGTCTTTGAAATATCTTCTTCACGTACTCGAAGCTGATAATAAGCCGATCGTAAGTCTATCTTCAAATAAACACTAGATCCTTGTAGTTGATCAAACAAATCATCAATCCTTGGGAGAGGATAACGATTCTTCACCGTCAGCTTATTCAATTCCCAGTAGTCAATGCACATCTGGAATGATCCGTCCTTCTTTTTGACAAACAAGACCGGAGCTCCCCAAGGTGAGGAATTGGGTCTTATAAAGCCCTTGTCGGATAGTTCTTGCAGTTGTTCCGACAACTCTTTCATTTCAGAAGGAGCTAATCGATAGGGTGCTCATGCTATAGGTGCAGTACCGGGCATCAAATCGATTTAGAATTCCACATGTCGAGTCGGTGGAAGACCCGGAAAGTCTTTAGGAAATACTTCAGGAAAATCTTAAACGATTGGTACATCCTTAAGTCGCTTCTCCCCCAACTTATCTTCAGTTTCCTTCGTAGTAACATGTGCCAAAAAGACATTATGTCATTTCAACAAATATTTATGAGTTTTGGTGCACGAAATGATGTTTAGACGAGTCCCGTTTCCCTGATTACTTCCGTTACCATGAACAATTAAGGTTTCATTTCCCTAGGGAATATGAACGATCTTCTCGGCACAATCAATGACAGCGTGGTACTTTGACAACCAATCCATACCGATTATGATGTAGAATCTACCAAGTTCTACATGCATTAAGTTGATGTTGAATGAATGGTCTAAGAAGTTTAATGTACAACCCTGGATGATAGTGTTTATCCCAATTATTTTCCTGTCGGCTAGTTTAACATCATAATAATGGTCTAATGTAGTTGGTGTGATATCAATTAGGGAACTAAATGTAGTAGATACAAAACTTCTATCGGCACCAGTATCAAATAAGATAGAAGCATAGCGGTCGTTTAGAAGGAACGTACCCGTAACGACGTTGGAGTCCGGGTTTGTTCCCGCATTGCCCACCACATAAACCTTGGCTGGTGCATTGCCATTCCCACGTTGATTACCACGGTTTCCATTCTTCAACTTCGGGCAGTCTTTCTTGAAATGCCCCTGGACACCACACTCATAGCAAGTGACAGCATTCTGAGTTGTCCCGAAGTTCCCACGATTGTTATTATTACCATTGGGACCAGAACTCCTACAGTCACGAGCCAGATGACCGATCTTCTTGCACTTATTACACCTGGGAGCACATGGACCTTTGTGGTGATAGTTGCATTTTGTACACAAGGGCAATGATCCCGTCTACTCCTTCTTTTTACCAGGCCCAGCAGTGTAAGCCCGCCCAATGTTCTGTCTCTTGTTTTGTTGTTGGTGCCCCTGATTGTTTCTAACATTAAACACCAACTTCCTCTTCTGCTCAGCTTGCCTTTCAGTAACAGTGAGGACTTTTTGATCCATTTAATCATTGGCAAACTCAATTGCTTTCTCTATCGTCTTGGGTTGATATGACATTACATTTCCCCGAATCATATCAGGAAGTCCATCAACATATTTCTCAACTTCCTCTGATTCCTCATGGAACATCCTTCCACACATCAATGCAAGCTTTTGAAAATGCAAAGTGTAACTTGCGACATCAGTACCTTTTACTTTTAGGTTCCAGAGCTTAATTTCTAACTTCTTGATTTCACCCCTTAGGCAATATTTGACTGTCATCATCTTCTTTAGTGCCTTTTAGTCCATAGCATAAGCAACATCTTGAGTAACAGTCTTCATGTGGGAGTTCCACCATGTTAGAGCATCTCCAAGGAAAGTGCATGTAGCAAACTTAACTTGGTTCTCCACAGCACAGTTGCTGATATGGAACACTGATTCCATCTTCTCGAACCATTGTGACAGCACAACCACCCTTCAGTACCCTTAAAAGTAAGGGGCTTGCAATTCAAAAAATCCTTGTACATACACTCACGGGGAGTGCGTACAGTTCCTCTAATTCTAGTGTCAGAATTGTGGCTTTCGTCACCATAACCATTAGTGCTATTTCGAAGAGTTTCATGGTTAGCAAGTGCCGCAGACACTCTTGCTTCGATTAGTTGCTCAACAGCAACAGCAGTCATAGGGGCAGCAACCATAGTAGCAACCCTTGCAGCAACAACATAGGTTCTTCTTGGCAGCATATTGTTCTAATGCACAACAATATAAAACACGTGAGTTTTCATAAACATCACAACATGACATGGGTACAACATATATATAACAAGATCACATCACACAGTGATTATATAACATGACTGGAACCACAATACATACCAAAATTGAGATCGACATGACATAATACAACACATCATATATAACTGGGAAAACATACATGATTGTCTAATACAAGAAATGAGAATACAAATCCTACTGCCGTGCTAGCTGGGTATAAAACCCATAATACTTAGCCGACTAAAATAATGATAGCTACGAATAGGACATGAAAATGTAAACCTAGGTAGAACTACCAGCACCCTCGGGATCATCTACATGAGTCTGGTCTCTAGCTTAAAGTGCCTGAATCTGTCCAAGTGCCGCTGACAATTATCCCTGTAGTGATGAAACATGTGCAATCAATGTCGTCATCAGTGACTCCTGTGAGGCGATACGGTAATCCTACATCTAGGTATGAGTCCTATATGCTTGCAGTTCATAGTGAACTGCCGAACTCAACCCAACGGAATGTGCCCAAGCCTCTTGGAAAATGAGGGCCTCCCGATCCAACAGTCGTGCAGTCTCATAGTGAAACTGTCTATCCTCGACCAATCCATCAACTCTCTGAAATAACTGAGTCTGCATATCATGAGTATCCTCTATCACAACATAAATATCCTGTGTGTCATGCTCCTGAATCACAGCAAGCTCGGTCACTCTAGCATTGACCCTCTCGAGGGCCGTTGGTACTACCTCCTCAACAGCCTCTGTCAGGTCTACCCATGCATCCCTAATGCCATAGCTGACCTCCTCGGCTCTCTGGCATCTGATCTTGGCACCTATAGTGCCGATAATCCCATAATCCGCTCTATGACCTCCAGTAGGTCTAGGAGCAGCAGTCGAACTCTCCCCTACCTCATACCTCAATGTGGGAGCAGTCAGACATAACCTCTTACGAGGTGGTAACTCGGCCTCAGGAATGTCCTCCCTACGGTCGACTAGTGGTGGTATGAATAGTGAGGCTGGTAGTGGCGGTAGTGGAGATGATGGTAACGGTAATAATGTGGGTACAGGTGGTGGTAACTGTAGTGATGGTGGTGGAGGTGGTAGTGGTTGTGAGGGAATCTGAGGTAGTGGAGGTGACCAAGGTGATAGTGAAGATGGTGGTGGTGATGGTGGTGCAGGTGTGACAACATACTCAGCAATACGTGCCTCCATGGATGGTGACATAGGTAGCTCAAGTTTAACAATCTTCCATGCCCTACGGAGACGTGTCTGAGCAAAAGGGATCTTAGTCTGAGGTGATCTGGGTGTAGGTGCAGACTCATCAGTCTCAAATGCCTCTGTATCCCCAGCTGAGGGAACAGGGTCAACAATAGGTATAGTTGAAGAGTCGGCCGGAGCTAGGTGCTCCTCTACCTCCTCGTCATCATCCTCGTCCTTAAAGGGCTCCTCATCCTCATCATCGGTATCATCATCATCGTCATCGGAGGGCTCATCATCATCATCCCCTTCGTCAGCGGGATAATCAGCATGATCCTCCTTGGGGTCCTCCTCCGGATCCTCCTTCGGGTCGGAGTCTGCCACATAGCCTAGTGACAAGGTGGTAGGTGAGGCATCAGCAGGTAGAGGCTGGTCCTCCAAGGGTGCCTCAACATTAGCTGGCACTAAGTACTTGGGGTACTCAGGCTTAAGTACGTATGGTACCTCGACAAGTGAAGGTGGGTGCTCAGGACCAGACACGTAATCAGGAGACGGTGGGTGCTCAATTCCTGGCACATAGTCCGAAGATGGCGGGGCTACCGGTTGCATAGGGAGTCTATCGTATCCGTATACGATGACTCGTGGAGAACCTCCATCAAACAGCTCCTCATCAGCTCCCCAGAAGACTTTCCTGGCTCAGAATCAGTGTACATGGATGTGTAGGTAACCATAGATGAAGAAGACATGACAGGATCTGTGACACTCAAACATAGTTTACATTAGTACATATATAAGACTCATAATAATATACTTAATATATTATAAATACGTATGTGAACCATGCAGCATCTAGTATACTCAACTAATGCAACACGTAATGTATAAGTGAATATTCCATGAAAATCCCTTTGTATGATGCAATGTTTGAAAACAGTTATAGTCCAAGTAAAAACATTTGACCTGGTTCTCTATAACCTTGGCTCTAACAGCCCCAAATTGGGTCGCAACGGAATAATGAGTCCGAGAGCGTTACTTCATAGATCAATAGCACAAGATATAAGAACGACCTCTAAAAGAGTCGTTTAAAATACGATACATTGGATTTATTGAAATTGTTTAATACAAAGCGCAACGGCTTAAATTGTTCAACATTTGATAACAAAGATTTTAGATCATAACAAAAATCCCAAGATGTAATGACTCCAAATCTTTTATGCATGACTCCCCCAAAAGAGTATCCCTAATGTATCCTTAGCACCTCGTACCTCATTGACCTGAGAAAACATGCTTTAAAACGTCAACATAAAGTTGGTGAATTCATAGGTTTATGTAAATATAATGTAGGACCGCAAGATTTCCATGTGTATAAGAATGCAACAGATGCAAACATCACAAAGTGTAATTACATTTCCCTAAGCTCATGACACTGAAGCTCGACATGTGTGAATTGCAATATAAATTGCCAACATTTCCCATGATGATGTTCGAACCCGCAACATCACAAATCCGACATGGTATACGTCCGTTGTTCGGCAAACCGGCACAGTGAGTGCTACTCACCCGAACGGGGATGTCAATCCCAAATAGATCTATTTATAACATTCGCGCTCACACAAAGTAATTGACAGTTCATGATAATGGGCACGAGTTTATAAAAATACTTTTTATAACTTTAATTATTGAAATTGTATTTTAATTGTATCTTGTTCGTTTTAATTCGGTTTTTAGTGATTCCTTGTCCACGTCTTCGTAATTAAAAGCTCTATTTATGAAAATTATTTCCCAACAGTATACTGTCGTGAACAATAACTTATTTTTATAAATTTACTTTTATAAATATACTTTTTAACTTAAACTTGTAAATAATGTATCACCTTCATTTTAAATCCGTTTTTCGAGTTTCTTACATGTTTGGATTCGTCATGAAAAGTACTATCTTTATAAAATATTTATTTTTATATATCAGATCTGTAACAGTAGGCATTTGAATAATATAACTTTTATAAAATCACTTTTACACGTTTAATTAACATAAAGTTGCAAATGTCATATCTTCTTCGTTATGAATCCGTTTTTCAAGTTCTTTACATGCCTACGATCCTTGTAATATATAATGTTTTAATAAAATATAAAATGTATAAGTTAAAATTCAAATTCAAATAGTAGGTTATAAAATTAATTAAGGTTTTGTGATTAATAAAACAAGTTTTATAATTCCTTTTATTTAGAAACTTTACACCATTCTTTCACCAAGTGTTATACCATATTTCTTACATATATTAAGTCTTATAAATGTCCACAATACTTGTCCAAATGAAATCCATATCCTCATGATATTTTTATACATAAACTTGTAAATAAAACTTTCAATACAAACTAATTTACAAACTAAACTTATAAATTAATTTACACTTATATAGAATGTTTACTTCCATTTTAAGTATCATTTCATCAATAATAATGTAAAATTCGAATTACATATATCTTTGTAAAATTCCATAAATCATAAAAATGAACCTAGGTGGTGTTTAACATATATAACAAGTATGTACACATAAGATAATGAATGAATGGAAATGAAATACTTAAATTAGACCTTATAGGAGAGATGTGGAATGATGAACACAAGATAAAAACCCCAGCCAAGCTTCCAAATCCAAAACCCTAATCAAGAAAACCCTAAATATATTTTCTTGATTAATCCTTGTTAAACCCAAATCCAAGCTTGTAATAACCTTGAGTAACCTTAGATGATCTTAGAATGAACACTAGAATACTTGGAATGCTTTAGAAAATCAAAGAATATGAAACCCTAGTTTTTTTTGTATGCCGTGGGTTTTGGAGGTTTTTAGAGAGAGTTGAGTGAAGGTTTTACTTGTAAGAATGAAAGAGTGATTTAGTTATTGTAGGACTTGCCTTTGATAGTAAGAGTTAATGTTTAACCTACCTTAAACTAACCATGGTTGAGTAGTGGGGTTAAGGTACAAGATGTAAGAACTTATAAGACCTCTCCTCCTCTCTAGGAGGAGGGAGATGCCTAATTGGAGGATGGTACTTTTGACAAGCCAATTACTTGAAGATTGTGTTATGTAAGTGTACCTTGTTGGTTAACTAACTAAAAGAAAGTAAACCTTGAATTTTCTTGTGTTTCTTATTAATAGATCCAGCCATAATGGGTTGTAGGTAAAGAAATAAGTTAATTTGTATGTATTGGGTATAAAAGTCAGTATTTATTTGAGTATAGATGGGTATTGGTGCTTCCGGGTATGCCTAAATGTAACTTATTGCGAAACATAAGCGTTTTACGTAACCAATAAAAATAAATTATGAAAAGTTATAAATTATACTCTTAATAATCATATAACACCTGCTTGATGTAAACTTTAACTTGTTTGGTGTTCGTTGAATGATGATTTTTAGTTTACGCGATTTAACTATAAGATAATAATTAAAAGCGAACGCGTAAAACCCTAAAAATAAATAATGAAAATAATTGAGTCGGGAAATGACCTGAAAATGAGAAATGTTACAAAAATGTATACTTATCGAAAAAAAGTTAAAAAAAAAGTTTGTGAATTTTATTTTTTCGGAATTTTTTTAAAAATTTTGGGATTTTTTTTAAATTTTCTAAATTTTTTCAAATTTTCTAAATTTTTTCAAATTTTCGATTTCTTTTTTCAAATTATTTAACTTTTTTCAAATTATAAAAAAACATTGATTTTTTTTTTGGATTTTCAAAATTTTGAATTTTTTTTTTCATAATTGTCGATTTGAAAAATATCGATTTTTTTTCAAATTTTTGAACTTTTTTTCTAATTTTAGAAATTTTTTTTTCATATTTTCTATTTTTTGGATTTTTTTTCAAATTTTCTAAAAAAATATCAATTTTTTTTCAATTTTTTTATTTAATATTGGATTGATGCAGGGCAAGCTATTGGAGCCGATTAGTGTTACACATCTTTTTCCGGTTTCTAAGTTTCTTGGATTGTTGGCTACTGGCATTCAGGTTCTTGTTGTTTCATAATCTTAAGCATAAAATATATTTTAGTTTAGTTAGGTTCTGCATACCTTAACAACAATTAATATTATTTTAGACTTTCTTGCATTTATAATGACATACGGGAGTAGATGACGATATTTTTCTATTCTAAATAGTCTGATATCATTGCTAAGTTGTAGCTATGATAGTGCAGCCGTGAATAAAAAAAATATGATGTTTTTTTGCTGCTTAGCAAGAAAAGTTGTAATTATACCATCATACTAAAATATAACACATGTAATAAGACTATTGAGGCATGATTTAGTAGTTTATGATTCTTATTTTGTAGCTATCTGAATTTAGGTTTCATTCATAGCAAGCAAATTTTAAGCAGGACGAAGAATTTTACTCACATATTAGTCTTGATGTATTAGATACTTCAGTAAATGTGTTGAGCTGGTAGGTATATTGTAGATTAGTTTTTAGTCGTAGGAAACCATGTGTTGTTGTCTTTTGTTTGTTGACTTGAGTACCTTTTATTTAATCTCGTATATACCTTGCAATGTTAACACAGTACTGGTCTGTGTTCAGGTAGATATAAGGTTTCTAAGCTAATTTAGTATTAATTACGTAAACAATTTTGGTAGGAGGCTTGTGTACCCCAAAGGGTTGCTCTGGTAACATTTGCATAGCTATAGAATCTGAATTTCGTGTTTGTACATTTCCATTATTAGTATGGAACCTTCAAATATTGTAAGTTTTTTGTTAATTCGTTTTTTCCTTTTATATTAAATTAAATGTATACGTTTTAAAAGGATTAAACATATGATGTTTGTGTTTTCATTTGATCCTATAAACTTTTCTAACAAAGAAAACTAGAGGATAATGGTGGGCCGAGCAAAGGGGGCCTTTTAATGAATTGGTTGAGTAGTTGCATACATGTTTTGAGAAAGTGCATATATGTTTTAAGAAAGTGCATATATGTTTTGATGAAGTGGTTGATTAATTGTATACATGTTATGAACCTTGCTCATTCTTAACACATGTGGATTTGATATGCAAGGTAAGAAATGTAAATGTCTAAATGCAATTCATTAGTGATAATTAATGTAAACAGATCTATTCTGTAATCGCCTTTAGTTGCAGTACATACAACCTAACTTTAAGGGGAGTTAAATTATTTGTAAATATTTAAATTCAATATATTTTAAGATTCATTTGAAGGTGTTCCAGTTTAATTAGTTACAGTTTGGATGGGCCATGTATATGTGATAGAGCAAAATAATATACATATAAGTATATCGTGATTTTTTGTTCGCCGGAGCTACAACTAAAAGTGTTGTTTCTAGCTAATGATTAGGTCTAAATCCTATGTATTTCTAGCTTTATAGTTACTCTATTTCATGAACAGGTTATTTTTGAATCTAAGGCGATCATTCTGTATGAAAGCTAGTACACCCAATGAACTACTAGAATTGAATTATAATACTATAGCTTGTTTTCCTGTTCAAGTCTGCACTTGATACATAATGCTGCAATAATCATATGTAATTTGATATAACTAGGTTTACAATTAATTTAACATGGCATATGTAATTTTGTGTTTTTTATTTCTTTTTTGTTGTTGTTGTTTTTATATATTTGTTTTAGTGAGGATCATTCAATCGTAACAATAGGTGGCGTGAGATGAAGATGATCAATGGATGGATAAACTTGTGTTTTTAGAAGTGTTGCACATATGTTCTCGAGCATCGTGCATATATGTTTTTTGGAGTGTACTCGTATTTTCTAACGAATTTGATTAGATTGTGAAGCATGCATGTATATTCTATGAAGAGTGCATGTATGTTCTACAAAGAGTGCATACATGTTTTTGAATCTCTTGCACATTTGTACTTAACAATATACATTTGTATTTGAATTGCATTTTATTTGATATCAAATTTTGTGTATTCTACTTATATTTTGGTTTGTTATAATTTAGAAATTACATGTATATGTTCATGTTTTTGGTTATAAAATTCAAAGATTAAAAAATGTACATTAAAAATATATGTGCAATTACCATTTTAAATAAAAAAAGTTTGATGGCTAAACAATGTTATGCAAGAAACATATGTAAATTTAGAATATTTACAGAAAACATATATACACCTGTTTTGTTTTTTTCGAAAACATGCATGTAAAAAAAATTATTTTAAAAAAATTATTTTTTAATTTTTTCAAAAATTATAAGGCTTAAAAAATGAATTTTTATAAAAATAAAATTAAATAGAAAGGTGAAAATGTGTTTTACTAATATGCCCTTTTGGATTAGATAAAAATAAATAATAATACTAAATTCTCATTGGTCCAAATTGGTTATGTAGGTTCTATACAAAAAACTGGTTCTGCAAAGAACGGTCCCATATTATATATATATATATATAGACAAGATCGGAATAAGAAAAAAAAAATCCAAACACACCCCTTATTGGGGCTGCTGTCCCAAACGCACCCTTACGGCTGTGAAACAGCAAGCCAAACGCCCCTGTTTGGGGCTGTTAAACAGCAAACCAAACACCCCTGTTGGGGCTGCTGTTAAACGCAGATCCAAACGCCCCTTAAGACAGTTAACCACAAATCCAAACGCCACAATTGGGCTGTTTAAACGCAAAAACAAACACCCAATTTGGGCCATAAAACGCAATAATGAACACCCCTATTTTGGCGTGTTTTCCAGCCGCTTAACAACAAAAAAATAAGAACAAGACATGCAACATCGAAAATAAAAACAAGGTAACCAAACTACGAGCCCGATACCTTGAGGCGCGGTTGTGGTGGTGACTATCTAAACCGGATCAAAGAACCAAAAGAAGAAATGGGAATAAGCTTAAACAAACAAAACCACCTTAAATTTATTATTAGCTTTTATAAGAGAAAGTAACCATCCAAATCGGAAATATAAAAGGCAAAATAGTAGTGGTGGTTTCGGCTGACGACAGTGAGGTGGGTTGAGGTGGCGTCGGTTGGTGGAGACGATGGTGTGGCGGCTGGTGTTCGTGGTGATGATGGCGTTGATGGTGTTGTAGTAAGAATGATGATGGTGGTTGTTGGCGGCGATAGGAGATGGTGAGGAGGTGGATGGCGTGGTGGTAATGACGTGAAGGTGGGGGAGATGGTGCGAAGGTGGTGGGTGGTTGTCGTGTGGTGGTTGGCCGGAATCCGGTGGCCGGAGATGGCGCCGGCGACCAGAATGAGAGAGAGGACGAGGTGGTGAGGTGGTTGTAGGTGTGATGATGGCGGCGATCGCTGTGGTGGGTGGCCGGAATCCGGTGATGACGCCAAAATCCGGTAGGGGTTGCCGGAAAAAGAGAGGAAATGAGGAGGATGATATGTGTGTGTGTGTGTGTGTGTGTTTAGAGTTATGAATAATGAATGTAACCCCAAATGGTTTTCTATATATAGCTAAAAGTGTAAAATAAATGTGGCAAGTGTAACTTTGTTTAGGGGGTGATGGTGAAAATATAACTGGAAGGACCTAAAGTGAAACTTTTGGTAAATATTAGTCCGGGACTCGTTTGGGCTTCTTAACGGATTATTCAAAACCTGAAACTTGCGCCATTGTTTTCCAAATCATTTTCCCTATAAAAATGAGTATTCACTCGACTATTATTTTATAAATGTTTTTCTAAAATATATTTAAAACGTTTATTATTTATTTAGGTATCACGGGTAAGCATTGCCCGTAAAAATAAAACTTTAATTTGAACATTCGCGTTTTTAAATAAAATAATACATTTTTATTTAATAGAAAGTGATAATTAAATATAAATTTAATTATTTTTGTGTCGGTACGCGCTGCGTGCGGTGTTCAAAACTTTGCGATGGTATTTTAGGCATTTTTTGCTTGGTTTCGAGTCTCAGGTAAAACTGAAAAGTTGTCTAGAATGTCATTTTATGTCAAACGCTAGTATACCCCATAATTAATAATGCATTTTGGCAGGTCGTTTTTGATAAGTCAAACTTAGAAATAACATATATCTTCTCGTTTTCAAGTCAAATAAGTTTGAAAAATAAAATTGTAAATGAGAGATAATAATAATAATTATGATTTATTATTTAAATATGCTTCGAAAATTTACCGGCTACGCGGTAATCATTTTTATGTGACCGTAAAAGGTCAAAAAGTCAAAAAGTCAAGTCGGAACCAAAAAGTCAAAGGGTAAAATAATTATTTAAAGTTCTGAAAATTTTGGGTTGTGACAGTATCCACCCCTTAAAGGAATCCCATCCCGAGATTCAATTTTTGTTAACCGATTGTGTGACCAAGAAAAGATTTAAGGTTTAATAAACCAGTTATAGACACGACGTTAATAATTCTATTTAACAAAATTTGACGTTTTGACAGCCCTTAGTATACATAAATTTTGGCTAGGTTTGACCAGGATATATAATCCATCAGAATAGGTGTTTTATAAAAATATCGTTACAAGTTTTTATGATTGGTATAAACGCGTTATAAAGAAAGTCCCTTAATAGTGAAAAATCAAAGGAGAAAGTGTAGGTACGTGGGTATGTCTGAATAAGGGTTTCAAATGTTTAAGGGCAGAGTCTATTTTCTGATATCTGTGATGTTCGACGATTAATATTGGATGAGGCTAATGAATGTAAGTATTCAACTTACTTAGGAAGTACGAGGATGTATCGTGACTCAACTCACCGTAAGCAAACGATGCGAATAAGGTATAATCGAATAGCTCTAACCGCGACTTAATAAATAGACGCGCCGTAGAACGAGAAATAATAATAATAATAATAAAGAAACGTTTCACACAACGTTTAATAACGAAATAGACAACCATATATGTTTGTGCTTTAGTTTAGTCAACAAAATGTGTTCTTACGACTTATTAAGTTTATAAGATGTTACAACATTCTTACGAAAAGTTACTATTTATAGAAAGTTTCCATTTTAGAAAAGTTTTAAATTTCGGGACGTTAATAGTATCCTCTAATTTAATCATTTCCATATTTCCAAAAACGAACTAGTGAAACCCTATTGTCTAACCAAAATCCTTAGCTCGCTAAATATATATATATATACATATATATATATATATATACATACATGTATATATATATACATACATGTATATATATATATATACATACATGTATATATATATATATATATAAACTTCCTATATTTAGAAATGACCAACGAAAACGACTTATCATTTTTAGAAAATTCCTAAACCTTCGTTTTAATATTAAGAAGCTCCACGGATATTTTCAAAGACTTTTGGCACTTAATAAACCTTTCGAAACATTTTTAAACGTCCGTTTACCCTCATTTAAAACTCGGACCAACAACTATGTTGATCCCAATAACTTGTTATTATTATTAAAGTGTATGAGAACAAAAATAACTCAATACTTATCTTCATAAGTATTCTTGTTCTCCAAACAATCCTTATCTCTTTACTCGTCTTTATCCTTTTGACAGTAGTAATTCTTCTAGTAGTTGTAATCCAGCAGCATAAACTTTTGTACCAACAGTACTGATAAACATAAGCAGTAGTAACATTAGTACTAGCAGTACTAATATATACTAACAGTAGTAACTAGCAATAGTAACTTTATACTACCAGTACTAACTACTTAGCATAATTTTCATTAGTATCACCAATAGTACTAAGTTATGCTTGACAACACTAATATATACCTGAGTAGTAGTAACTCTAAGAATCATCTTAAAGTCTTTAAGTCCCAACAATCCTCCCCTAAACTTGATGTTCATCATATGAATATTCAAGTTTCTTTATTAAAAGTCCTCATCGCTATCAGGAAGATGCATTCAAACCCTTCATTGACCCTTTTGCTGCTTTACCATGAGCTTGAGTAGTTGATAGCACATCTCATTCCAATAATCAGCTTGAAGTTTCTTGTTGAGCATATTTGTGATTGTTATTGGTGTGTAGTTCAAGTGAGGCTTTAAGATTCTGCTGAGCGGTAAGATACGATAGCGTTTCTAGATCCTTATTAACGGATTCCGGTGATTGTCGGGTTTGAGTTCATACTCGTGTCATATTGGATACCATTAAGCCCACTCATTTATAATTTATTATTTGCATAAAAGACGCGTTCCCTCAATTTATGTAATATTGGATTGATAAACTTATGGTTCGATGATTTATAATTTCTTTATTTAAATGAAGAGGTGTCCCAATCCTTTCAAATAAAGAGATTATAAGTCAGCCTACTTAATAATTTCTGATACAATATGCGTACTCACAAAATCTTTAAGGTGGTGGATGAAAATACGATGCAGGCGCTCTAATGAGTATGGGACGAGTGTTTAAAACTCGTCTACGGAGACGGGGAGTAAAAATAATTTAGGGAGGCGACCATCGTGTTCTAATAGTTGATGAGTATACGACTAAAGTAAATAAGATAAAGATCTTTATAAACGAGTTTACATAGCAGTTATCTTATCAATCCTCCTATTACAAGTCCCTCCCATACAAGACTTGTAATACTTAGATTCACACATAACTCTATGTAAACAGAACTGTGATGGGTTTCGTGTAAAATGATATTGTATAAGGTTGCGAAGAGAAAAATTTAGTGAGACCATTGTGCAACTCACAATGTCTTAGTAAATGTTTTAATAATACTATTATATTTATTTATATATATATATATATATATATATATATATTATATATATATGAGTATTACTTTATATACACCTCCATATCTGAAATTAGTGAAATATACGGTAAGGGAAACGTAACCGCCAAAGAAAAGAAGGACCTCGCAGAGAAAAGATAAGCGTTTAGAGAAGTAAAATAACGCAGGGCAGAGGTAAACCCATATCATAGCATGCTCAAGGAAAAATGGTTTTCAGGTATATGCCATAGCAAAAGCACGTATAAGGCACACGTAAAAGCACGTAAGGATCACATACTGGTTATAGACCAGACCTAGATATTCTAACTTGATATTCTACCTGAGTCTCTATAAACCTTGGCTCTGGTACCAATCTGTCACACCTCCAGACGGGGCCTGTACGGAATACGTATCCGAGGGCGTGACGTCATTATATTTCAAACACAAGGCACGAGAGAACGACCACTAATGGACGTTTTGAAAATCATAACTCGTTGCATTGTTTAAAAATAGATAGGTTTTATAAGATTTAAAAGAATTTAAACATTTGCGAAAGCGTAAGAAAAATGTAGCGGAAGCATAATTTGGTTTTCAAAAGACAACGAGTATGAATGAGAAATAAAGTCTTGATAAAAGGGTATCATATTGCACGTAGACTCCACATAGCATGTCAAAGAAGTCCAAAGCTAATCACCTGAGAAAATCATGCTAAAAACGGTCAACATAAAGTTGAGTGAATTCATAGGTTTAAGTAAAACATTTATATGGATAAAAAATGTTTAGTGAATATAGCTTCACTCAAAGTATTACAAAAAGTATTTAGTACTTTGAAACGTTCAACAAAAGCAGTGTGGACCACAAGATTTTAAAACACATGTGACAATCTTAGCAGTTTACGACTTCACATACAGAACACATGAGACTATTATAACAAATACAATATCACATGAAAAGCATTTACATTTGCACTAAGCTCATGACACCGAAGCTCAATTTAAAAGGAAGTATTTTATATGCCAAATAGTATTCCTCGCCCTAAAGGTATCTGACCAAGATCATACCTATCTTGACTAATCGACATGTATTTATCCTGTCTTTTGGACCTGCCCGTAAACTTAGTAAGCGCTACTTACCAAGATAGGGATAATTAGTCCAATTGATTCTATTTATAACACTCACGCTCACTTAACCAGTACGGTCGGTTAAGAAATTAACGGTTCATGATAGTTCGCGCATTAGTGGTCTATTCGTAACTTAGGCAACACGTAACAGGGAAAGTAGTCAGGATACTTTGGTCCATAGTAAAATAAAACCAATTGTATTTTCAAAAAGAAAGACTTTTAAGTAATTTCATCCATAAGTAAACACGTGTGGATATCAAATATGTAATTCGAGTTTTGCAATGCGTAACATTTATAAAAGCTTGAAATCATTAGAGTAAACAAGTTTGTAAACCAGCATGTTCTCACCCCAAAATAGTAAAGTAAAAGTAGTAAAACATGGGGCTATGAACTCACCTTGATGTTGCAGAACAATTAGCAGCAATGCAAATAAAAAGCACAGCACAAACGGAAAACGGAACGGCTCGACCAAGAAGATGCAGTTTATCTTAACGGCTATGACCCACTAGTTTAGGATGATGAATTGGGGTTTTCCGATGGATGAGTACATCAACGCGACACGTTGATAAAGGATTTGGATTACAAGTTGGATGAGTTTGGTGGTTGGTTAAATAAAATAAATCGAAAAGCAAACGCAAAGTATGTAATATATTCCGTATATTATTACATATGAAAAAAGAAACAATGATATAAATCACTAGGGTGAAAATTATTTATTAGAAAGACAAAACAATTAAAGGAAAAGTAGCAATATATAATCCTTTACAAATATTATATAAGATACATGTTAGATAATTATGGTAACAATTTAATTCGGACACGTTTTCTAAAGCGCTAGTAGAGTATCTACACACTCATATTCTTAAACAACTATGGTTGGTCTCCCTACATGGGACGAAGTGTTCTACTTGTAATTGCAGATTCAAAGCCTACAGGAAATAAAAGAATGATAGGATCTGCAAACACCATGTAGGAACATGAGATTAAAGTAGAAGTCTAACCTAGAAAAGTTAATAAAAAGAATCGTGTTGTTAAACCTATTCGTGATATTGATGTTAAGCATTCACAATTAAATGCGAATTCTGAACCTATTTGTGCTACTTGTAAGAAATCTATGTTTGATGATGTTATGATTAAGATGTTTCTTGATTTTGTGGAAAATGTTAATAGCCATGCTAAATCTGATAGAAACATAAAACAAAAAATTTGAAACCTCGGGTATGTATTCACTGTAGTAGGACTAAGTGGAAACCAACATGAGAACGTTCACTATAGTTGGTAACTCGTGTCCTTTAACTAGGATCACTTTAGCTAACATAGTGCCTCCTAAGAAAACCACTTCTCACTCAGTTAAAACACAAAAACCAGTGCTAAAGTCTACAACAGGAAACCCAAAAATGTTAAAAATGTAGGGTCGAGTAAAAAGGCTAAGATTGTAGAATCTAAGAATGCTAACCACTCGGAACCCAATCATACTTGGGGATCCAATGCTACAGATATTCCATCTTCTTCTTCTCTTGTCATGACAGGTTGTCCAGATTGTTCTCTGGTATCTGGACTCCGGATGTTCAAAACATATGACAGGGAACCGCTCTCAGCTCATGAACTTTGTTAGTAAATTTCTGGGTACAGTTAGATTCGGTAACAACAACATTGTAAGGATTATAGGGTATGGTGACTATCAGCTAGGAAATGTGACTATCTCAAGAGTATTCTACGTTGAGGGGCTTGGACATAACTTATTTTCTGTTGGTCAATTTTGTGATGCGGATCTTGAAGTCACACTTCGGAAAAGCATTGCTGTGTTCTTAATTATGAATGGTGTTATATCTACTTTTGGACCCGAGTCACAACAATTTGTACTTAATTTCTCTTAATGACATCGCTTTATAACATCTACAGATTTGTCTTCTATCCAAGCTTCAAAGACTTTGAGCTGGTTATGGCACCGTCGGTTATACATCTCAACTTCGTACTCTTAACAAGCTAGAAACTAAACGACGGTCTTGCACGACGGCATTTCCAGGGCTTAAATTTTAGAAAAGAATCATCTGTTATTTAGCTGTGCATTAGGAAAAAGCAAAAGAAATCCTTCATCAACCCAAAGCTGAAGATACTAACCAAGAAAAGCTATATCTTTTTTCCTTATGGATTTGTGTGGCCGTGCGTGTGGTGTTGTTTTATCAGGGAAAAATGATATATCTTTGTGTTTGTCAATGATTACTCAAGATTTTACTTGGTTGATTTTTGAGGACAAAAGATTAAAGCTTTGTGGGCCACATAAATGAATCAAAATACATTCAAGTTCGTTTTAATGCCACTGTCAGTAATGTTCGAACAGATAATGGAACCGAATTTGTCAATTAGACACTTCGTGAATTTTATGAAAATGTTGGCATCTTACATTCAAAATTTGTTTCCGCACTCCTCAGCAGAAAGCCATTGTCAAAGGCGTACCAAAACTCTTATAAAAAGTGCTCCTATAATGTTTAATTTTTTTAAGCTCTAATATTTTTATGGAGAAGTAATCAATACAGCCTGTTACACCCAAAACCGTTCTTTAATCCGCCTCTGATACAACAAAACTCCATATGAGCTTATGCAAGTTAAGAAACCAGATTTATCATTTTTTTATGTCTTTTGTGCACTCTGTTATCTTACCAATGACAATGACGACCTGGGTAAATTAGATGCAAAAGCTGACATTGGTATTTTCATTGGTTACACGCCCGCAAAGAAAGCGTTCAGAATCTATAACAAAAGAACCCTAAAAATTATTAAAAAAATTCATGTGACATTCGATGAGCTGACATCTATGGCTTCTGAACAGTTTAGTTCAGGACTCGGGCTTCATTCTATGACTCCTGCAACATCCAGTTCAGGACTCGTTCCAAACACTGTTTCTCAACAACCTTGTATTCCACCAAACAGAGATGATTGGGATCACTTGTTTCAACCTATGTTCGATGAATACTTCAATCCTCCATCAATTATTGTTTCTTTTGTTCTTAGTTAATTTGCTGCACAAGAGCTGTAGTTTAGTTTTGCCAATTCTTTGTGTAAACTTCCATTGAGCTGGGATGATACAATCACAAGTATTCCTCAAAACTAAGAAAAAGAAACATTCTCTATCCATTTCTCAGGTTGAAGAATCACAAAAACACCCAATTTTTTGTTAGTATTCTTGTGATGATCCACTTCATGAATCTCTTCATGAAGACTCGACTTCTCAAGGATCATCATCGAATTGTGGAAAACCCTCACTCCTTTTGAACACCTTGGTAAATAGACTAAGGATCATCATATAGCAAACGTGATCGGATATCCTTCTCGCTCTGTCTCTACGAGAAAGCAACTCCAAACTGATGCCATGTGGTGTTACTTTGATGCCTTCCTAACTTTGGTAGAACCAAAGAACTTTAAATAAGCAATGACTTATGGAAGTAAAACATGAGACGTCGGTCGCGAAACTTTAGTGATTTTACGTCGGGTGCGAGTTGGTGAACTTAAAATTTGTTGTTGAAGAAAAACATGAGACGGCGAAAGTTGTTGACGTATTGAATTGATGATTTGTGATTACGAGTAAACTTAAGCACTTTATGTAACGTGTTATAAGTTAAATGTTTGTCTCACTAAAACATGAATTAGAATGTATAGATGTAAATATCGTAATGTTAATATTTCTACCCAACAATCTCCCCTTTTTGATGATGACAAAAAAAATATAAACTTAATACTCATAGTTAAAATGTATAAGTTACTTGTTTACACTTCTTTTCCCCCTTTTGTCGAAACAAAAAGGTAGACTCCTAGACGAGACTTTTACTACACTTCAGCTCTTCAATCAAAGAGGCGAGCTTGCATCATCCTAAGTGAAGTATTTATTCTATCAATCCCTTTTAAACAATGACATCCCTTGAAGATTGACTCAAGCGGATCCATGGATCAAATTAGTTGCAAACTCTTAACCTACATTAATGGTTAGTTTCATGCAAAAATATATATATATAGGGATGAAATACACATATCAGAAATTGTGTAGATGTCTTAAATGTTCATTCGTATAGCTTGCGACATTTTGAAATGCTCCCCCTGATTGAGGCAGGCACCAAGAAATGAGTAACAAGAAAAGTGCTATCAACATAAAGTTAGGTAGAAAATGAACACACACACACACACACACACACACACACACACTAAACACACATATATATATATTATATATATTTAATATATATATAAATATTATATATATTATTTATTTACTTATATAATAGTATATACAGAGCTATGATCCAGTGAAGAAGTAAATTAAAAAAAGAAGGGTGAGAAGTGATATAACCACACATTTGAGAATGCAACGACTTGCATTAGTGCATTTCTATTCCATTAAGATGCACTAATTTCTGAGTTTCGAAAGTTAATTGATGTGTTAGATGGTCAAATTGATTTTCATAATTTTAACACTGTGGAGGAACAAAAAAAACATGAGAAAATCATGAAATGCATCTAGTATATGTATATGCATCTAATTAAAAGCTTAAAATGCGTTATAATGCATCAAGATTATAGTGAGCGTTATTTTAACGTCGGTGTCATCTCGGATATGCGATTATAGTTACTTTTATCTTCTTATTTTAAGAAAACTTCTCATTTGATCCTAACTATATATATATATATATATATATATATATATATATATATTTATATAATTTATATAGAGAGACGGAGAGTAGGACTTCCAGTGAGAAGTTAAATTAAATAGAAGTGGTGAGAAGTGACTAAAACACAATTTGAGATGAACGACTTTAATATAGATGCATTTCTATTCATCTAGATGCACCATTTTGAGTTTCGAAAGTTAATTTGATGTGTAGATGGTGCAAATTGATTTTCATGATTTTGGCACACGTAGAGGACCAAAAAATAAGAGAAATCATGAAATGCATCTAATATACGTATATGCATCTAATTAAAAGCTAGAAAACACATTATGATGCATCTAAGATTATAGATATGCATCTAATTTAAGTCGATGCATCTCGGATATGCGGTTATAGTTACTTCTTATCCTTCTTATTTTAAGAAAACTTATCAATTGATCCATAAAACTCTTATATATATATATTTATAGATATATTATATTATATTATATATATATATATACTATATATAGTGATTATATTATATTATATATATATATATATATATATATATATATATATGATAGATATATATGCAAGATACTTAGTAGGGAACAAATCATGTATGTTTTAGGTATATGCACTTTAAAGTGTGGCACTAAAGACAACAACCTAAATAAAGAAAAATGATGATTGTACTTTAAGGACACGGGAAATGTTTAGAACCAATGAGAGATTCGCTTACACATGCTAAGAACTAAGGAATTGACCAACAAGTCTTTTATTATGGATAATGACTCCTTCCAAGATGTCATATGGATTAAGAAGTATTAACATATGGATGATTGTGGGTTGAATAGATAAGGGTTGTATTGAGAGATGCCTATAAATCCTCAAGGATTCTGTGTAAAGCATTATGTATGCTTTTCTAGTTTTTGGGGTGTTTAAGGATGTCATTAGTGTAAGGATTGTGGTCGAATTTAAATGTTATTGATAAAGAATGATTGTTGATAGAAACAATACAGAAGAAGGCATGAGCGTGCATGGAACGAGAAGGTGTTGACTATAAGGAGTTGTTGGGCGTGTTTTGTTGGTTGTTTAAGGTTGATGAGACACAAGGTGAATAGTGTTGGAAAATGGTTGGAGAAAAAGTGAAAGGACACGACATTGTGAAGACTTAACGATACTTGAAGGTTGAATATTTCTTTATGTTCTTTACCTTTCTCAAAGCGGGAAATGAACAAATTAAAAGGCACGCTATTGTGATGATCTCAAACAACACTTTCAAGATTGACTATCTTCTTTTGTGTTCTTCACTTGCTCAAATGCAGAATATGAACAATATGAAAGACACGATTTTGTGATGACCTCAAACAACATTTGGAATATAAATATCTTCTTTGTGGTTCTGTCACTTGATAAACAGTGTAAATGATTTGGATGAGACGCGTTTCATTACAAAATGCACTTGCTTTTGACAACATAGGCACACATGCTTACGAGTGTCGGGATATAAGGATGAGACGCATTTCATTATGAAATTCACTTATGGGGAATGGTTACATGGTGAATCTTCTTGTAAAGATGGCTAGGTGGATGACTCGAGATTGATAGTAGTAAGGATGACTTGGTTTTTCATTTCACTTTGGTGGTTTGGGGATGTACTAGAACTAGTGATCACTAACAAGAGTGAATAATAGTTTCGAGTTTGAGTGTTATGGTAGAATATATCTTGTGGTTTCTAGTGAATAGAATCTCTATGTGAGTTCTTGGGAGTGTTTGGTTTTAAAGGATATATGTGAAGATGTGGTGTTTTTCCCTTCCATTTAATTAGTGTCATACAGGACATAAATTGTGGATAAAAGAATATATGAAGAAAAATAAAGAAGGGAAGCGATGAGGCTTGACAATGTCCATGAGGGATGACGGTTAGCATATTGATGAACTTCATCCACGATGTTATTGTAGCTTTCTAGAGTTTGCGAATGTTCTTAGAACAATCACACGACGAGGTACGCGGTTGTCATAAAGATAGTAGCCAAAATGTGGTAGGAAAATGTTAACCAACTATATAATAATAGAGGTGTTAGCCTTAAAATATTGAGTCAAACAATGGAAGTTCGTTCATTAATTATATTAGGTCTCGGTCATTTATATATTAAATGTTGTAATTGGTTAGAACAGGTATTGGGCTCATTTAATGTAATCTAATAGGTCATGTGTATCGGGCGAAATCCTAAGTAAACTTGAGCCCAACCCAAGACAAACCCACGGCCCATTAAGCCTTCTATAGGCCGGCCCACATTGGGTATTTAAACCCCTATCCATGTGTAAAGAGAGGTGTTGTGGGTCTCATTTTGTATTTGATAAAGTAAATCGACCTCCACTTTATCCTCTCCCTACTTTCTTTCTCTAGTTTCTCTCTCTACAATTCTTATCTTCATATCATCTTACTTTTCTTGTTCATCATAATGAAGTGAAGTGATTCTTGGGTTATTGACAAGAGGCGTGATTAAGGTTTTTGTGAAACGAATTCGACATGAACAATGAGTGACATTTTAATTTGCATTTCGCAAATTAAATATGCTTAAAATCTTTTGGTGAAAAATGATTAGTTGTGAGATTATCAGAATGTATTTAATAGTAACAAGAGTATTAAAATAAGAATGACATGTTTATGAGATTTGTTTCATCATTCCTAGAGCTAGACTTAAAAAGGTTCACGTTTGAGTGGTTTAGTGAGGATGTTGGCGATGTTGTCTTTCGACGAAACTTTTTCGATAAAGATATTTCCTTTTGGACATTGTCGCGAAGGAAATGATGACAAATTATGATGAGTTTTCTATCCTAAGATCGATGGATAATGTTCAATCCTCATTGTGTATGAGGTGAGCATGACGATAAAATATAATCTCTGACATTCCTAGGATTGAAAAAGATAACGGAAGTGAAGTACTTGTCTTATGGTGTGGTATATTAAAGACGACTTACGATTACTTATGTAGAAACTCGTAAGACCTTTGTCACATGAAGGTTGATGTAAGCTTTTAGCTTTAGGAAGAGCATTTTAACATATGTTGTTAAAAGGCTTGAATATGAACTTTCGGATATGACCTTTAACGTTTGCGATCTTAAGTTAAAGATACTTGAATATTTCGGATGAAATATTTAAGTTTTCAAACCTACTTGGAGGTGGAGTTAGGACATGTTAGCATTTAGACCCATTTAGAAGCATGTGTCTTATAGGATAAACTAACAAATATTTTATCTAAATTGCTAGAAGAAGACAAATGTCTTTATAGTAGACATGCATTTGATATCTAAGCAATCAAACATTGAGCATCAAGATCATGAAAACATATAATTGAATTACATAGGAACAAGTAATCATCTTGAAACATTAAAGCACATATGTAAGGTGCATTGTGTCTACATTGACTAAAGAAAAGCCTAATTTCTACGTGCTTAGTATGTACTCCTAATGATATACAAAGTCTATCGATGTAGACTATCATTAGGCATATTTAGAAAGAGCCATTTAATCAAATTAGAGAATGAATATGAGACTATCACTAGTGGTGCTCAATTCAGGCTAAACACAACCATTTTTACGGGTTATACACCGAACCCAACTTTACTCTTGGAAGCAATTCAACCGTTAGGTCAAATTGAATTTCTAGTGCAATAGATTCTCCAGTAGTCATTCTTATGTTAGACAAAATAGAATTCTTATATTTTCCTAATGAAGTGTAGCAAAGATAAAATTTGTATTACCTTTTCATAGAGGTCCTAACATGACTCAACTAACATACTTTAATTCCGGTTCGCATAATCCTAGTCAAGATGTATGGAATTCTAAGATAAACGTAAGAAAGATGTTTTAATCTTCTGTTCAAGATCTACAGGTTGTTTGGTTTCGATTAAATATTGCTTGATTTAATGGATGTCTTATATTTATTCATCTTACATATGTAGTTGTCACATATGATATTTAAGGTATTTGGTTTTTCAAAAGCCAAGAGGTGTGCTTATTTGTGACAATGACAAATATGTTATATTGAGAGTTTTCAAGAATTTCTCCCTTTCATGTCATATGAATGAATTTCATCAAGATTATTTATCTTAATTAAGTTTGTGATTCTTTAATGATAAATAATTGAAAAGAGACGTATTTTATTTTTAAACAAATATGTTTTTCTAAAATTATTATTCTTATCAATGTTGTATATCATAATTAAGTAAGTATTTAAATAAATGTATTTTTTTACTTGTTTATTCATTGACACATATTTTGATAGGTTATTTTACAATTCTAATAACTTATATTTTTTAAATTATATGTAGTGTATTTTCTTGTAACACAACCATTTATGTTACGAAGAAAATAAGATGCATAGGATATATATTATCCTTTATCAATCGTTTAATATGATAAGTCCATAAAATCTTTAAACATAATGTTTCCCAAACATCATGTTATCCTAGGTAGATAAACAAGAATATTATTCTTATTTGAGAATTTAGTTAAAAGTAAATTTTAGCTTTGAGTTGTTACTTTTATGTTGCTATGATGCAAGTTTTACTTTATTGTTAGTTTGCTCGTGTTTGATTTTTTTCAGGAATGGACACATTTGCCCAATTGGCATTTGCAATTGTTATATTACTTGATATTTCGGATTGAAACATCCAAAGTCCGTCAATCCTACTTCATTGTGTATTTTATGCATGTATTGAACATATTGGTATAATATTTGGAACGCAGCCATTTGGACAAGTTTAGACTCAATATGGCTGATCATCAACACAAGTGTGGAGTTATGATCGATGCATATTCTTTTCATCTAGAAGGATGTAATTATTTTCATAATCTATCAAGTGTGATTGAGTTATGTAGATCCAAAGATGATATATTTGTTATATTTTGATATAATCTTGAAACTAAACAAATAAGAATCGGATTTTCATTATCCATACACGGAAAAACTTGTCAATTAGATTCATAAAGATATCAACCATTAATTTGATAATGAATTGATATATTATCAAAATCTTTCTTGACCCTCACGAACACTCATTTAAAAGAAAATAGATAAATATTTAAATAGTGTGTTCCATTAATCCCAAGATTAGTTGTAAGGTGAGGTTGATTAATAATGATAAGTTAATTTCATATTCCAAGATTGTCGTAAATTTTACTTGTGCGAAAAAGACTATTTGTTGTTTATGATAATACTACACTAGTTTTTAGACATTTTATGAGTACGAGTTTTCTAAACCATTTTTGATACAACACACATCTTTTGTAAAATACTATATGTTTAAAAAAATATAATTATGTGTGTATGTTAGAACCATGCAAGCACAAGCATTCTTTTTTTCTTAGTTATTAATGTATTAATACAATCTTTTCTTTTGTTTAACCAACCCAAGGTCAAACAAAGCAAGTTGTTGAAAATAGATTAAATCGTTAGAAATATTTAGGTGACTAGTTTTAATACATTTAATAATATACTTGACAAGTTATTGAACTCTTATTCCTAAGTATATTCCCATTCCCGAAAAGATTTACAAGATGTTTATGTAACATTTGTAAATTAAGTGATCTATTGCCTACATGCAAATGGCAAGAGACATTTTCGCAATCTTATTGCTTGAAATCTAGCTAAGTTTTCTAGTTATGCATAATCCAAAAAGTACTTAGCTACATAACGGAATAGTGTACACGACACATGTGCTTAGATATTCAATTAGCTTAATTACAAATAGCAACGATCATTTAATAATTTCTTTTAACAAACTTAAGATATAAATAAGTGCACACAATCACATAGCATAACACATAAAAGTACTTGTCGTAGTTTTGTGTATTAGATACAACAATGTATACTTGGCTCGGTTTTATTTGAAAATAAAATATTTTCCTCCCCATTTCAAAAATCAAGTTTAATATTTTTGAAAAGTTAATTACACCATTTTTCAAAGATGTATTGACTAGAGAGTCGATCGGAAAAGGAAAAGATAAAATACAAGTTTTACGTTAAAACGAGACTTAACGTTTTGGACAATAAGTAGTATTTTGCCTTTCTAACTAACTTAAGTTTGAAATAAATACTTGGAAGTATTTTTATATGAAAGTAGACTCAATTCTCTTCGAAATGGAGGGTTTCTACGGACTTACGGTTGATTTTATATAATTTTTCAAAGTTTCCGAAAATCTGCCGAATCAGACAGGTGGTCCCCTTAAATCTAGTGGTGGACCCGCCAATATATTTAAGGGGGGGTGCAGCCCACCTGATATCTCAGAATATATTTTTGTAAAAAATTGTTTTCTGACTTTGCGGAAAGGTGTACAACTTTCTGAATTTGATACCGAACATATAACACTTATTTTAAGCATCATTTTTATCTCGAGCTAGTATAATTAGTGTATATAACATCAAAACTAATACAATTTAATCAACAAAACACTTTTCATATTTAATCCCCCTTAATGGGTAATTTGATACATGGATCGTACTTAATTTTTTAAAACTATTTGTTTTGAAAATTAGAGCTACGTGGCTCTTGATACCAATTGTGGAAATCGTAGCCGGGGGGGGGGGGGAATACGTTTCCATTTAAAATCTTAAAATGTTTCGTATCAAATTACCGATCAAGCGTGACATAATATGATGAGTGTTCATACGAGTTATATACACATAGTAATACATCGATTTACAACAACACAAACCAGCACACAATATTCACATTTATTCATGACATAAACATAATTAAAACTATATAATCAACACATCACACAATTTCAAGTATAAATATAAAGCGATAAATGCGAGCATAAAAGTAAAGTGATAAGTAAAAGGAAATGCAAACTGGACATGATGATTTATAGTGGTTCGGTCACGAAGCACCTCTTCGCCCTACTCCACTCCCCGAGTAGCCAACTCGAGAGTTACTTCACTAGTCAACAAGATCCCTTTAGGCGAAGAAAACCGTACACAACTTTCGCTTATATCAATTTCCGACACTAAGCTAGATGTCGAGTTCTAATCTTAGCTACAACCAACCACAACTTCACAACTTCACTACACAACTTTGCTTCACGACTTGATCACAACTACACAACTTCTTCACTACTTTCACGACTTCACAACACAACTTCACAACTACATAACTTCTTCACGCCTTAATATTCTTCACCACACTACTTCACTACTTCACTTCTACTTTCACACCTATCTATCTAAACTTCCTATGATCACCATGATCTAACAACTATACACACCATGATCACCATGATCTAACTATTACATAAGTTTGGAATACATGGACTCGATCTATACATTATGAATGCAAAACATGTCACAAATGCACTAACTACATAACTTCATATCTTGACGATAACGAGAGTTCTTCTCTTGCACTTGAATGAATGGATGATTGGATCACATTTTAAACATACTTATAATAAGTTAAGTGATCAAAGGAAAGAGTTAGAAGTGATGTTTTAGATCAGAGAAAACTATGTGCAAAGAGGTGAGAAAATCTGTGTAAACAGTCCACTATTTATAGGAAAAAATATTTAATTTTTATTTAGGCAGTCCCTTTAATTATACAAGAGCGGTCCCCTTAATTTATGGACGGTCCCCTAAATAATTAAGGGGTCCGCCGATTTTTTAGAGACGCTACCTTTTTTTGTCACTTTTGTGGGGAGATTTTTTCTGGGAACTTTCTTGCCGTTTTTGGGTAGTAAATTGATTCATTAATATTTATTTTGAATAATCATTTTTATTACAATACAAAAACTATTATTGTATATGTTTTTAAAAAATGTTTGTCCCATTTTATAAAAAAAATGTAAGGTTTGGAAAAATAAAAAATTTCTTTGATCATTCAAACAAAGTAAAGTTTTTTGTCATACCTTAGTGAGACTAGTTGCTCAAGGATTCAGGCAAAAAGAGGGAATCAATTTCGAGGAATCATTTGCACCGGTTGCTACAATAGAGGCCATCTGTATATCCCGCTCATAAGAATATGACAATCTACCAAATGGACGTCAAAACGACTTTCTTAAATGGCGAGCTCAAAAAGGCCCTCTACAGTCTCAAACAAGCACCACTTGCATGGTACGACATGCTATCAAGCTTCCTCATCTCACAACATTTCTCCAAAGGTGCAGTTGATCCAACACTCTTCACATGGCAAGTTGGGAACGACTTATTACTGGTACAAATTTATGTTAACAATATAATATTTGCATCCACTAACACTGCCATGTGTAATGAGTTTGCTAATCAGATGACCACTAAGTTCAAGATGTCAATGATAGGGCAGATGTCATTCTTTTTAGGATTACAAATTTCTTAAAGTCCCAGAGGCATCTTTATAAACCAATCTAAATATGCTTCTGAAATTTTTAAAAAATATGGTATGTTAAATACTGATTCTGTCGACACACCCTTTTTATGCTACTGAAATTGATCATGAAATAAGCAAACTCAGGAAATAAGCAAAGTAACACAAAATCAAAATAAGCTAAAAACCATTTTAAGAGAATTTAGACTTTGAAACTTTAAGAACTTATTAAACTACTTTTTATCCATCTAAATAAGCTAGAAAATCTAGATCCATAAGCAAAATTAACAAATTAAAATCCTAAAGTTTCTAAGTACTGTTTTTGGCTTTTTAACTTTTTTGACAGCAAAAATAAGCTAAGACAATAAGCTAGAAAACGAAATTAAAGACTTAAACTATATTAAGCTATATAAAAACCTAAGTTCTACAAAGTTTTATAAACTAAATCCTAAAATTACTGTTCTAACTTAAGCTAAGAACACAGCAGTACTAACTGAGGTTAGTACTGCTAGTGTAAATATTCAGCAGTACTTTCAAGAGAAAGTACTGCTAGAGTAACTTGGTTTTTGAAAACAAAAAATACGCAATGAATAAGCTCGGAATATGGAAACTAAAGCTAAATTCATAATAAGCTAAAGCTAAACTTAATCCTACTGAAATTAAAGCTAACAGTACTAACTTGTGAAAGCAGTACTAACTTGGAAGTTAGTACTGGTAGTGCAAAGGTTCAGCAGTACTAACTGAGGTTAAGTACTAGCTAAGTGTAAATTCCAAGAGTTGCACTAAACCAAACACCCCTTTTTAGACTTGCTGACGGGTTTGAAGATAAGCTTTTAAAGAGAAATTCTAATGAACAATATAATGTCCAATATAAAAACTAGCCTTAAAACAAACTTAGCAATCATGATTAAACAACTGAATAAGCTTTAATCTAAGATCTAAACTATTTAAACTATATTTTTGGTTTTATGTGAGTTTTTTATGACAGAATTTTAATAAACTAAAAGATCTATAAATACTTAAGCAAAAAACGATGAAACAAATCAACTAATAAGTACTAGAAGAGACATTTAAAAAACTAATGAGCAAAGAGAATAAGAATACGCAATATTAAACTTAAATAACTAAGCAATTTAAACTGAATCTTAGAGAAGAGTGAAAAGAGAAACTTACTTGATCCTTTAGCTAAACAAAAGGAACCAATAAAGGCAGCTACAAGCTCTCTAGCTTATGAATAAGCTAGAGTAAAAATATTTTTAAAAAGTCCTTGGGATCTTTCAGGTAAGATCCCCTTCCAAAGCTTCATTACAATACGATCCATAATAGATGTAACTGATTTAAGGGTTTAGAAGATTAATTTATCGAATTCAAAAGCTCTATTTCAGCTTATAGCCTGAAGAGCTTAATATGAAGTTATTGAGACAATATACTTATTTAGAGGAGCGTAAGGATGAAAATACGAAGAGCTTATGATAAATTGAGACTGAATTTCATTAATGAAACTGGAAAATTACATTACTAGAAAAGGAAAATTACTTTAAGGAAAAACAATAGAAATTTAAGCTACTAAACATTACTAAAACTAGAAAAAAGAAAAAAACTAAGATTATCGTGTATGAGAGGATGAGGCCTATTTATAATGCCCAGCTGAAGCTTCTAGGACCTCTAGCCTTGCTCACCAAACTTTTAATCTCTGCCATTCATTTCTTGAATCATTTGATCATCAATTGTGGCCGTTTGATCAAGATGTGGACACCTGAGGATTGCCAGCGTGTCATTCCATTGATGTGATGTTTGTGCTTCTTTTGTGAGAGTTTTAGTACAAAAACCCACTTAAATTTGTGCTTCTTTCATTGTTCGTAGGCATTGACGCTTGACTAGATAAGTATCCCTTGATTAGCTAATTTGTCCTTGCATTGTGCTTGAGCTTCCTTGCATTGACCAAGCACCCTGTAATTCTATTTGCCCCTTAATTTTACCATGGCAGTGAAAATGGGAGAGACGATGAATAGTAAAAGGGGTTCCCGCTTTTTTTTTCGACAGTTAAAACTGTTGAAGTTTGGAAGGATTGCACATTTGGTCCTTGTCTTTCTTTTCTCCCTCTCAAGTTATAAATAACTTTCAAGAAATTGCAAGATTGGCCCTTGTAGATGAAAATTGGCTAAGGTTTTGGATCTTTGGCTTCTTTTTGAACTCTTCTGATTCTCGTGTCCGTGTTTGCTTGCTTTTGACTGTTTTCTTGTGATTTTTGACTTATCCGTACCTGCACACACAAAACACAAATACAAGCATATTTTTGCCATTTTTGGTTTGTTTTGGGTTTAATTGGGTCTTTTTAGGTATAAATAGATATGTGTATTTTACACCTATCAAAATTCCCCAAACTAAACGATTGCGTGTCCTCACGCAATATCACATGCCTTATAACCAAATATCTCGAAAAATCCCCAAACTAAACCTTTGAAAAGTAGCAAAGATTTTTGTTTGAGAGAGATAAGAGATCACAAGTTATAAAACACCCTACTTCCCATTTTCAAAGATTTTTCTCTTTTTATGATTTTTCTTGATAATTAACTTACCTAACTACAACTTATTTGTGTTGACATAATGTATTGTTTTCATTACCTCATTGGTAACTTTTAGGATCATAGAATAAAAAGCACAATTAAGTGTCTAAAAGATAACTTCATCATCCCCGATTTTTCACTTCTCCCATGCTAAGCTTAAAAATAAGATCACTGCTAATTACGAACTAAGATGCTAAGACTACTTATAATTACAACTTGTGAATTCCTCTTCCCGACATAAATCATATATTAAGGTGAGTGTGTTCAAATTAATTTAAACCGTTAAATCCACATATTAGATAGTTGAAATCCGACCAAGCTTTACACATGGGCCTTTTGGGCAAATATGTTAATCACTTAGAAGAATCAATCATAGCAAAACAAAAATCTCCTTAGCTAAAGATATAATTGGTTCATTTTGTTCCATAATTTGACTTTCTTCTCTAGCGATCCCACCGTCATCGGGTAAGTGCTAAGGCTTTTGACACCCCATCCGGAGAATACTAACCGAAACGCATGAACTTCCGATGAAAAAGCTTTGTAGACTTTTGCAAACCTTAGCTCAAAAAGAATACCTTGGTTTTAGAAAATGAAACTTTTACTATTTATTTTCTAACTTTGCAACTTTATTATTCACTATTTATTAGGCTAGGAATTGGTATCACTTTTCTTTCGACGACACATCGGCCTCGCCTCCGACAAGAGCTCGCGTACTTATTATGATATCAACCCTAAATATACATCCTCCATCCTTTCTTTCGATGTCACATCGGGAGCGAACCGACAAATGCCCATGTACTTTATTGCGAGAGCTGGTAATATTAATTATTAACACTTAAGGATTTATAACTTGCATCCTTTTTTATTACATTGATTTTTTTTTTAAATAGTAAAAATTTCGTATTCAGAAAACCAAAGTATAAACTTGAACTAAAATTCTTATTTACCAACGATGTTTGATCATCTCGATAAGCTTTTTCTCTGGAATTGTTGATTAGACTTGTAAGAGTAAAACTTTTAATTTGCAAAAAATTAATGAGAACACGTATAATTAATCATTTTAAGAGCTATCGAGGAGAAAAATCACAGTTATTCTATAAGCTTTTATGTTTTACAAATAACTTTGTTAGCATCCTAATTCGTAAAACTATACTATCATCTCTTATTCTATTCACAAAAGATATTGTCAAATACTTAGCCTTATATAAAATCTAACAACTTGGTCAAGATTTTAAAATCTACTTGAGATTAGCACAGTTTTAATTTACTATACTGATTTCAAGATTTAGCATGTTTAAGTCTCATGAGACTAGCACAATCTTATACATCATTAATTGTTAAGGAAGAAAGCTAAGAACTCTACACACGTTCAATCGGTGTCAAAAATTACTTCTTTTCTTACAGCGGAAAACCAATTTTTTGTCTTACACCAAATTTTTTTTTTATATATTTGTGGACTAAAAACTAAAAATTTAAAATTTTGCTATTTTTGTGGGGGAAAAAAAATAGAAAAAGGGTATGTGAGACAAAAACAATAAGCAAGCAACATCTATTGATAGATTCCTTTCCCCAAACTAAAACGAACATTGTCCTCAATGTTTAAAGTTGGGTTTCTACGGAATCTAAGCCGTGTATGAAGTATGCCAAAGATTAAAACGTTAACGATTAGTTGATAAGGATATGGATCTCCCCAACTAAATTCACACAAAGGTTGGAGAAGCTCGAGTAGAACGGGAAACAACACCGGACACGAGAGGCTTCAAAGAATTTGTTGGGAGAAATCCTAAAAATCCACAACAAACAAGCAACAAACAACGAGAAATCGGAATAGAGACACAGCCTCTCTCAAACAACATTAAGATAATAGAATATAGAAAGAAAAATAGAAATGATAAGCATTGGGGTAGAACTCCCCCCCCACACGTAAGCGGCTTGTTTTTGATTACCGAGTCGCAAGCTCGACTCGATCCCTGAATTTAGTTGTCCTTAGGGAAAGTTTAGGAGGTCCGGGATAACCAATAGTGTGCATCCCCTCCATAGTAGTGCTTTATGGCGTTGGCAGTTGTCTTTGAAATTAGAACCATCGCATGAGACAACTTGCAGTGCCATAAGATAAAGACTTCAGTGATTGTTGAAAGGTCCGGACCATCGGGACTTGAGTTTTCCGGAGAAAATCTTTAATCGGGAGTTGAAAAAAAGGACTTGATCACCAACATTGAAGATTCGGTTCTTTATCTTGGAATCATGTAACTTCTTTGTTTTCTCCTTGTAGATTAACGAGTTCTCGTAAGCTTGATCACGAAGCTCGCTAAGTTCATTGAGCTGAAGCTTTCGATGATCGCCCGCGGTCTTTAAATCGAAGTTGGCATGCTTGAGAGCCCAATATGCTTTGTGTTCTAGCTCAACTGGTAAGTGACACGCTTTTCCATAGACTAACTTATATGGAGTACATCCTATCGGAGTCTTATAAGCGGTTCTGAAAGCCCATAATGCATCATCTAGTTTGTCGGACCATGAGGCACGGTTTTCTCCGACCGTCCTTTCTAAAATTCTTTTGAGACCACGATTCGTGACTTCAACTTGACCACTCGTTTGAGGATGGTAAGGAGTCGAAAGACGATGGGTGACACCATATTTAGACATAACTTTATCAAATTTGTCGTTACAAAAATGGGTCCACGTTCGCTTATGATTGCTCTCGGAAAGCACCGAACGGGAGGGGGGAGGGGGGGGGGAGAAAAGGGATTTTAAGAACTTAACAACTACCCTAGCATCGTTGGTGGGGAGCGCTTTTGCTTCAACCCATTTGGAAAGATAGTCGACGGCTACTAGAATATATTTGTTACCCCTAGATGACGGAAAAGGTCCCATAAAATCAATTCCCCATAAATCGAAAATCTCACAAACTTGGATTGCATTTTGAGGCATCTCATCACGTTGAGAGATTTTGCCTTGTCTTTGACAAGCATCACAAGATTTGACAAATTCGTAGGCATCCTTATAAATGGTAGGCCAATAAAAACCGGCATCAAAAATCTTCTTGGCGGTAAAGTTGGCTCCGTAGTGTCCCCCGGTGGGTTCACTTGACAAGCTTCGAGAATTTCAAGGCGCCTTCTTTGCCATCTACACACCTTTTTTCGGAGTATTTGATCCGCCAAGTCTTGAAAAGAAAAGGGTCATCCCAACAATAATGTTTTTACATCTTTAAAGAACTTGTTTTCTTTGAGTTGACATCCTTTTTTAATGAATTTCCCGCGTTGGGTAGTTAGCAAAGTCCGCGAACACGGATTAGGTACTTTGGTCTTTGGAAGTTAACACACTTAAAGTTTCTAAAGGAAAAGTCTCGGTAATCTCTTTTGGATCAAAAACATTTTCATAAGGGTTTTCAAGACGAGAGAGGTGATCGGCTGCATAGTTTTCAGCTCCCTTGGTATCGATAACTTAAAATCAAATTCTTGAAGATAGTAAGACCCATCGAGTATCTTGCTTGGCGTCTTTCTTGTTGAAGAGGTATTTCAAAGCGGAGTGGTCGTGTAACCGACACTCTTGTTCTGATAGATATGTCGAAACTTTCTCGAAAAGCATAATAAACAACTGCAAGCATCTCCTTCTCGGTTGTTGTGTAATTTGATTCTGCTTCAGTCATCATCTTGCTAGCGTAATGAATTGGTCGAAAATGCTTCTCAATCCTTTGTCCTAGAAACCGCACCTATTGCATAATCACTTGATTGCAAATGATTTCAAATGTTGGTCCTAAATTTGGTGCAAATGAGTTGGTTAGCTGTGTCGGTCAATTTCTTCTTTCAATGTTTAAAGGCATGAATGCAATTTTGAAAAAATGAAAGGAGTGTTTTTTCTTAAGAGATGGGTCATGGGTCGAGAGATTTGGAAAAGTCTTTGATTTAAATCTCTGATCAGAATCCCAGATGCGAGGAAAATTTCGAATTCCTTTGACGGTTGTTGGGTGAGGAAGTTTAGAAATTACATTCAATTTTGGCTTTATCGATCTTCATTCCTTTTCTAGAGATCATTATGTCTAAAACAATGCCCTCTTTAACCATGAAATGACTCTTTTCCCAATTTAATGTAATTTAGTGTCATTCACACCTTTTAGCCATTTTATTAAATTGGCCAAGACACGAGGAAAAAGAATCTCCATAAAACTGAAAAATCGTCCATAAAAACCTCCATTCGTTTTTTCTATTCATATCGTGAATTGGTCCATACCCCCCCCCCCCCCCCCCCCCCCCCCCCCCCCCTTACAACGTTGGAAAGTTTCCGGGTGATTGCAAACCGATATGAAAATGGCTCCGACGGTATGCGAAAGTTCCATAGGGCACGTGGAAAGTAGTCTTCTCTTGATCTTTAGGATCAATTGGATTTTGACTAATACCCTGTAAAACCATCTAAGAAACAATAAAACTGTCTGCCGGCTAAGCGCTCTTATCATTAGGTCCTGATTGGTAACGGAAAATTGGTTCTTTACAAGTTGCTATCGTTTTAACTTTCGATTAATCAATGCAAACTCTCATTCCCTGTGCTAATCTTGTAGGCACCAGTCTTTTTCTTCGTTTGTGACAACGGACATACCACCTTTTTAGGAAACACAATGGACTGGACTAAACCATCGGATTATCGAGATTGGATAAAATTATCCCGCGTCAAGAAGTTTTTTCTACTTCTTCTTGTTGACGTCGCGGATTTTTAGGGTTAACCCTCCTTTGATGTTGGACTGAAAGGTTGGTTATTCATCTTTACAAGGATTTTGTGTGAGACAAAATTTTTGGATCTATGCCTCGGATACAGAATGTTTCCTAGCAATTTGCTTGTTTCGTTTTCAAAACATGAAGATGAGTGAGGTCTTTTATTCCTTGGTCAAATCTTTTGAAATTATGACTGGAAGTTTGTTATTGTTCTCTAAGAAGGCATACTCGAGCTATCGGACGTAACTCTTTAAGTTCGACTCGGGGAATTTCATCTTTTGGTTCATCGTCGAAGACTCTTTTGTTTAACACCTTAAGATCTTTTTGAATTTCTGGTAAGTAATCTCCTTGGTCTGGTGAAGGTAATGGATCATTGTTGAGAAGTGCCTCGAGAATGAGAATGTCACCCTCGGGATCATAGTATGTAGCATTGAAAACTGGTGAAACTGGTTCATCATCGATTGCTATGAAAGACATTCGGGCCTTCTTCAAAAGAGTAGAAAATCACTTTCATAAACGGTAGTAATGTGGTGGTTGGAGATAAATTAGAAACAATCGGATCGCAAGTGCGGAGAAGGATTGTTGTAAGCAACGGAATCGGAAAATCCAAGTACTTCTTGTGAGTACTCTTCACAGCTAGCATCGCAATTAGATCAACCTTTTTCAAATGATTCAAGATTGTTGTAGGAGACAATAGAAGGTGCATAACCCCACATTTATGCGTGTTAACGAATTGATCTCCATTCCTAAGAGTTATATCTCTCCTTCGAAAAACATCGATTTAAGCATGAGCCGTCTGATAAAGTGTTAATTACACATATCTTGTACCTCTAAAAAAAACGAGCCTAATGACCCAAAAACAGACAAAAGACTGTCAAACTATATGTTTGTTTTGCATTTGTATGTGCAGGAAGTGGATTATCAACAAAAAGACAAGAAAACCAAGGCCAAAAATGACAAAACTGAGCACGGAATGGAAAAGATGTGTCAAATCATGGCCAAAGTACAAAAATGTCAAGTCAGAGTAAATACTGAGAATCAGAGCAGTCAAACCGAAGCGGAACTGAAGACATACTATTAGATGCAATCTTAACCCATCTGGATGGGCCTTGGGAAAGCCCAATAGTCTAATTAGAAGTCTGTTGAACGACAAATGGGCCCTCAAATCAATTATAACAGCCCATTTGTGTGCTTTGACAAAGATGTGAGACTTTTGGAAGGCCCATATCCTAGCCCAGTTACAGCCAACTCAGGCATTGTACAACACAAAACCCACTACCATAACCTTTTGGGCTTGAAAAGCCCAATACCAAACCTGTACCTTATTGGGCCAAAACCCAACCCAGATGGGCCAACCCATACAAGCCCAAATACCTTTTTATAAACTCAAGGACCAAAAATGTATATTTTAATAAACCTTGTTTTTTTAATTAAAAATGAAAAAATAAAAATAAAAGAAAGGGCCAAAAATGCAAGTTAGAAAGTTGTTTTAAAAAGAAAAATTGAAAATAAAACACAAGGCTGTTTTTGCAATTTTCCAAACCTCTTTTATTTTCTTTTAGTTATAAACTAGAGGGACCATTTTTGCAAATTCCCAAAACCCTTTTTATTCTTTTAGTTATAAAATCGCAGGGGCCTTAATTGCCACTTTCCAAACTTGGTTTATAACTGAATTTTGGGTTTAAATGAAATGAAAAGAAAGAAAGAGTTGAGGGACTGTTCTTGCCTCTTCCCCAAAGTTTCCTTTTAAACCTGCAACCATAAAACTGTACCAACCCCGTACCCGCCAAAATCAAACCACCCCCTTTCCCACGGTTTCATCCAAACAAACTATCCCTCCCAAGTACATCATCAGCTCTACCCCTACTCATTCCACCATCCCAAACGTACCCTATTAACCCTTTCCCTGGAAAAATTCACACAACACGAAGCCCCTTCAAATGGTGTGATGGTGTACAAGGCCATTTGGAGGGTTAGGTTTGCTTGTGAGGCTTTGTACTCTCACAACCCATGAGCCAGAAGTTTTTGAGCTTCTATAAAAGGGAGAGAACAAGCCGAGTAGAAGGGACCCCTGTTTTTTCTTTTATTTAGTTTAAAATTAAGTCTTTCACTTGTATTATTACAATTCAGTTCACTTTAAGAGTTTTTATTGTAAGTTTGTTGGTTTTTTATAAAAAGATAAAAGTTTTTCTTGAAGTTACTATTGTCAAAATTTGAAGTATAATTTAAGCTTTTAATCTGTTTTTATAAACTATATACATGTGTAAAAGTTGTTAAACTACACTTATAATCACTTGATTTAGCCTTTACTTCATTAAAAAGGCTAAAAAGCCCGAAATTTATATTTAAGGGGGTGTTTGGTTTAGCATGCAAAATGGGTCATATGATGTTTACAATGGGTCAAGTGCACTCAGCCAACTTTGGCTGAGTGTGAGTGGTTAATTAAGCCACTTTAAATCACCACTTTTAGTGTCAAAGTAAGTTTTTGTGCTCCTTTGTATTTCTGTCAAAATTTATATAAGCCAAAGTGACCATAAGGGCTTAAGCTGTTGAAACAGCTTAAGCACCTCATTTCTTGTGTTGTTAGAGTTACAAATAGCCAACAAGAAGACCCCTTGTTCTGTCTTTTAACCTCACCAAGCATAAGTCAAAAATTTGGCTTTGCTTTTTTTTTGAAAACCCCCATTTTTCAAGCCCACAAACCATGCAGGTTTTAGTCCACCTTATTAGCTTAAATTTTGAATATAAGTTCATTTACATGCCTTTTTTATCTGTTTGTGATTGATTTTAGGTAATAAGCCCTTGAGAGCTTATTGCATAAGCTCAAAAAGCCCCCTTGTTCACTGCATTGCCCTCCCCTGGTGCTGAGCACCTAAACTCAGCCCACTTTTCTAGCTTATTTAGATAATAAGCCTTAGGATCTTTTTGCTTTTATTTATAGCTTATTAGTAGCCCTTTAATTCCCCAAAATCTCAGTGCTTATTTCCCACCTTTAGTCTTAGCTTATTTAGGGCTTTAAGGTTCCCTTTTTTATGTTTTCTTTTATAACTGTTTAACATTGCGTATTCTTGATTCAGCTTATTTTAGGGGCTATTCTAAAAAACTTAGCTTATTTAGGGAACTCCCCTGCCTCTCCTAGTTATCTGTCCCCCATAGATTTTAAGCTTATTTGGTTAGCTTAACCTCAAAGAAAAAAAGCCAATAAGCTTTTAGCTTATTTAACATTCGGTCAGCCCAAAAAGCTCATGTTTCTGGCTTTATTTAGGGACCACTTTCAGCTATATGACCTTTTATGAAAAATGCTCCCTCAAGCCCCTTAACAACATGCTTTTATAGCTTTTTGTATATAGCTGTTTGGACTATCTTTGTAATCGGGGTCCACTTCAGGGACCATTAGTGTAAATTTCCCTTTTTATTGTTAACACTGTTAGTAGCTAAGTTAGTACCTAATTGCCCCGTTAGTCCTTGTCCCTTTTCCCTGTTAGTCCTTTTGTTTTAACAGCAGTAGCTTTAGGTGTTTATTTAATTTATTAATATAATTTAGAGTTAAAAATTAATTAGTTTAACTTATTTTCAATTTGTAATCAGTAAATGTTGGGCCAACTTTATATTTTTAGAATTGTTACTTTTTCTTTATTTAATTTATTTTTTCAGAAATTTTTATACATTTATTTTTTGTCTTTTTCTATTTTCTTAGTTTTTAATTAGTTATTATCTTTAAAAAATATAAAAAATCCAAAATTAATTAAAAAATATTTTTCTTTTTTACAAAAATTTTTTTTGTCATTTAGTGTCTAGGAAGGAAAAATTTAAAATTTGGTTGTAGCTTAATTTTTCTTAAATTTCAGTCTTAGACCCGTTTTACGGGTGCGTTTTTTTACCGTTTCTTTTTCGTTTTACACTCAAAAACGACCTCCGTTTTAGTTCTAGTTTTCTTTTTTTGTGTCAAATGTGAACTTAATTAGAATTTAATTTTGATTTTTTAATTTAATTTTGCATTTATTTTTCTTAATTCTTAGTATTAGGAATTCCGATACCTGATTTTGTTTCCCGTATTTTAGTATAAAAATTTAATTCTAGGATTTCCCTATAAACTAATTTTGTTTCCCGTATTTTTAAGATCCCCATTTCTTTATCTGTTTCCCGTGATTAAATTAGGTTTTATTTAATTTTAGTTAGTTGTAATTTTATCAGTGTTTCATCATATATTCTCCATCATTAAATTTCTCAGCAAAATCCAGGATTACTTTCAATGCAGCTCGTTGGGACATAGGACCGGGGAATATCTCTTCCGGAATCTTTTTTATCATTTGATTTATCTTGTGGATTTTTTCCTTTTGTGGATTTGACCGTTGCCTTGGTCAAGGCGCATTCGGGTTAGGATCTGTATTAGATGGTTGCTATATTAAGTGTGTGCAATATCAACGATATCACCGTCTAAGAAAAGGGTCGCTATCCGAGTATTTTTTCCCCAAAAAACGGTACTGAGGATCGCTATAAAATCAAGAACATCTGAAATCAGCAGGAAAGTAAAACTTCCCACTTGTGACAAAAACATTTTCTGCTACACCGGTTTGTTTGGAATTGTTACACGGAATCGGCTTAATTCTAATTACATTCTTGTTTCGGTTAGGCTGAGAGTTGAAGCTGTTTCCTAAAATGGTTAAAGGCATGAGATTGATACTAGACCGAAATCGGCAAGGGCTAAGTATATATCGAATCTGAAAAATCAAAAGGGAATGAGAAATCGACCGGGGTCACCCTAGCTTTTCGGGGCAGCTTTTTTTTTAAGGACAACGCACTACATTTCATTCAACGGCCGTTTTGTTAATTCAATCAACTTTGCTCTTTTGTTATTAAGCACTTTTTGAACCTCGGAGCAACTTTGGCATATGATGAGAGCATCGCGAAACTTAGCTCAAAGTGAAGAATTACGAAAGATTTTTCATTAAACTTTGAAGCTAGGATATCATCCTTTTCACGAATTCTTTTGTTTGTTGAGTCTCGATGGGTAAGGTAGATTAGGTTTGGCTTTGTTAGAATGAAAGAGCTCTTCGATTTGGTCTTTGTCTTTGGTTTGTTCTTGGATCAATGGAGGAGGTTGATTGTCTTCGGTGCTTGTTGCTCCTGTTATCCCTTTTTCACCTCACTTTCCTTTTCCACCACCGGCGGTGGAATTGGAGGTCCATCGTATGTAACACCACTACGAGTTGTAATTCCTTGGCTCATTCCTTGGTTTGGATGGTATTGCTTAGGTAAAGAATCTTGAGCTTGAAAGGTTTGATTGCTATGATAAACTTTGTATGAAAGAGCTCATTTTCCTGAAATCATCTTGCTTTCTTTTGAGACTCATGTAAACTCTTTGAAAAATCAATTTGAATATCTTCAAACTTCATTTGCAAATATTCATGTTAGCATCATTAGCTTTTAGAATAATTTCAAATTCCGTTTTTAGGACACACTATTTGTTGTGAGGTTGGTAGGTAAAAACTTGATGATTGGTGGTTGTATGGTGGAGCTTGTAAACTAGGTTTGGTTGTTTTGACGGTTTTGATTAAGTTTCCTCCACGTTTTGGTTGAAGTTAGTGGTTGGTTCCTTGATAACGGTTTCGGTTGGTCTTGGACATTTGGTGATTGAAACCTGAGTGGTATCATTTGACTTGCCAAATTGGAAAGGTTGGTTTCTTTGAGAAACTTACCAACGGCTGACGGTTTGTTGAATTTGTTTGGGGTTGTCATGAAAAAAAGGGAAAATCGTTTTCCACTCGAGTCATTGGACAATGATTTAAAATGGTTGATTTGATCCACAAGTGACACAAACTTCCTCATATGCTTTGGACGGAGCAGGATAGTGACAAATAAAGCTTTTATTTCAATTCAAATTTTGTTCATGATGCGTCATCTTATCTCGAGAGAAGCGGCTATTTGTTGCATATCGAAAGAATTATTGAAGATGAGAATTAGAAGAGGAGCATCCAGTATCACTCTTTGAATCATTAGCGACTTCTAGAGTAACGAACTTTTGACTTGCCTTTCAATTAATCGCTAACCTTTTGCGGGCATCTTGTCTAAGAATATTGCCACCTGCTGCAGAATCTAAGGCATTCTTGATCGTTTGAATTCAAAGATTGTAAAAAGGAATCGAGTGGGTGGAGTTTTGAAAAGGCCCACATTGGGGGGTTTGGAGTAGGACATTGTCGAAGGAGTCTCTTTTTAAAACAGGTCCCAATGCTTTCGTTGAAGGCTTGTTGGGTTTTTGATAAAAAGTAAATGAAATCATTACGATAAGTAAGTGGTTTTTGAAGGTGGATAGTATTGGTTATGTGATTTTGAAAACGGTTCGTTCCTATGGAGATTGATTCTAGGAGGTTTTCCTTGTCTAACCAAACTCGGGCGTCACCGTTCTAGAGAAAATGGGAAAAGCAAAGCTTAACGAAAGTTGTTCGGAACTTCTGGATGTCTAAACGTTGATGTGACCTTAGTAAATCGAAGGTGATTGTGAGTGAGGGTCTTTGTCTACCGGTAAAATTATTGCTTCTGCACAAGATTGATTAAAGGTGTTTGAGCTCGAATTTGTTGCATTGATTGGTGGGCAATATAGCATCTTCATAACCCTCGATAGGTGCTTGTAACATTTGGGCCATTGTTCGATTGTCGCCATTGGTTATTTGTTCAACAATTGGTTCAACCGGAAGATTTTGTTGTTGTCGACGTCTTCGAGATTGCGAACGAGTGCGCATAAAAAAAACTAACAATTAAAAAGCAAAACTTTACACTAAAAAATTTTATAATTTTTTTTTAATTTTAACGGTTACACGAAAGAGACTTAAACCAAATAATCAACTACTTCACGGTAGCTCTTGAAAATTTCTTTTCAAGGTGAGCCGTACTTGGTAGTGACACAAAAGGCAAGTGTTAAATCTTTGATTACGATTTGGGAACCAACAAGTTCACCGGAAATTGAAATGATAACACCTCCGTTGAGAATGTTATATTTTGGTATTTTTACCAATTGGTGATTTTTTATTTCTTAATTAAAAGGAAGATTTTTTTTTGATTATATATTTTTTTATTATTTTTTTTATCTTTTACTTATACTAAAAAGAAAAGGAAAATATTTTTTTACTTTTTATACTTTTTTGATTTTTTTTTTACTTTTGAATTTTTAAAACAAGAATGAAACTTTCGAGGAAGAAAGGATCTTCAAACCAAATCAACAAACACAAAGCCTTGTGCTTAGCAAGAGATTCATCAGCTTCTTTTGCAAGAGATTTGAAGTCTCGAACAAATTTAGCTGCTTCTTTCAAAACTTGTATTTCGAAATTTTGAACTCTAGTATCAACTTGGTTAACGATAGGGAAAATTTCATCTTTTACAATTTTGTGAAGCTCTTGGTGAATAGAAGATGACCAATTGTGTATTTCTAATGTCATTTTTTGTTTTACAACACGTTGAAGAGTCACAATTGTGCTTTTTACCTCATTTAGAAATTTCCG